>CAMOHE010048228.1:748-21744 GCA_946598075.1 Artocarpus hirsutus
TTTGTAGGTGACAACGCCGCGGTCTTGATGTGCTCACTTCTCATTATGATCATGTCATACATTCATAAAATGGTAATTAACATTTATTTAATGAATTAATTATCATAAAATAGCATCCATAATAACCATTTCATAAAAACATCGTACATACATTTTTCATTAACCATAAAACATTGAAACAACATTTTCAACACATTTATATTTCTGACCTCCATGAAATTAAAAATTAATAACTTTACATCCACAAATAATTTGAGAACCAAAATTGGCAGGAACATAGATAACATATATACCTATCACCATGATTTTTCTTTAGTCATAAAAATCTCATTTACTATTTTAAACAAGTCACATAACATTCAACATGCAATCTGCCAGCAATAGTTAGGCAGTGAACACTTTTTATCTTAGGTCCAATTTTTCACATTTTCATATCATAGAAAAATTCACAAAAATTATCACATGTTATATACAGACATAACTATAACATATTCAAAAATCACCCTTAAATAAAATTCCTAACACCTCAAACCATGCATTGGAAAGCAGAGACCAAAAATACACTCTATGTGCAAAACAGTGAGTTCTATGCAATTATTATTTCCCAATAATTAAAATAAAATTATAATGACCCTAAAATTCACATGATCACATATTAACATATAAATACAGTGGTACATAAATTCTCATCACTATATAGCATCATGTATTTATATAAAAACATCACATAACAAAAAGCTCACAATTTTATAGTTTAAGCAGTCACATAACCTAAGCTTATTAAAAATTCTATAACACATGAAATACTCATCAAATTATTACCAAACTTTCCAGTCCATAATTTAATATATATATATAAACATGTCCACCAAATTTCGTGCAAAACAACATTCATTTGCATTAAGAACAACAGCCATACATATGTGCAACATAAACAGTCAGTAACAATTTACTGTGAGTGGTAGAGAGAAGAAAATTCATAAAATTCGAATTAACGTGAAACTTGGAGAAATATCTTATAACACATGCATAATTAACATACTAAAAATTTAGAGCAAAAAAAAAATTCGTAGAGAAAGATATGGTAGTCACATTACAGGAGAAAAATATGCTTAATAAATTACCGAAATTGAGTTCATACCTTAGAACGATTTCTTCTTAAAACTCCTTGAATTATCTCCAAAGAAACTTTGATATTTTAACAAATTATTGCAGGGGAAATTTGAGAGGAAGAAGAAGAAAGAAATGTGATAGGAAGAGAGAGAATGAGAGAGAGCGTTTGTGTGAAATGAAAGTGGCGTAAAAGGAATGGGAGACATTTCAGAATTTTCTGACAAAAAAATGGGCTCAATTGCATGGAGAGTGGGAAGCAAAAAGGGAAGGTCATCAATTTTGTAACGATTACCATATTCTGCTTTTGTAATTCGGGAAAACTTATCCATTAATTCAAATTAATCAAAAGTCAATTGCTTCATTACCAAAATTAAACAAATCATCCCATAATTATGTTAATTATTCAAAATAAATTATTCTTATCACAAATTCAACCTTATCACAATTTTTGTGAAATTTCTGCTGACTGCTTGTCAGCTGTCATCGGCCTACCGATCTCTATCTTCGGCCTACCGATCTTTAAAGTCCGGCCTACTGATGATATATCATCGGCTTGCCGTTCTGAGGAAATCATTTCGACCTGCCGAACTGAATAGTCCGGCCTGCCGATCTGCCTTAACACTCAAAAATCATTCATAACATTTAATTATCAATAAAAATATGATTAAACATATAACATTAATGACATGAATATTTGAGCACATCAATTCCACGTGAGCGTCACCTGCCATAACACTTAGAAAGAAATGGTTAGCACCATTATATCATATATCATAACACATATCATAAATATAACATTTAACGTCGTTATTTTTATAACATAATCCGTTACATAAAATTAGACGGGCGTTACAATATGCCCAATTCTTAAAGGTTTAGAATGATAGTATTAGACTTTTTCTTGTTTAACATACATTCAACAAATATGAACGTAAAGAGACAAGACTTGGTATATAAATAATAAATAATAAATAAATTCTTTATTGATAAAAATGTCTCCAAAAACATATTACATTTTTATTCCTTAGGGTATACACGTCTAACAATCTCTTACTTGCACTAAGTGAGTAAATATGACGAATCTCACATCTCTATAGCTTTCACATACCCCTCGAAGACTCTCTTAATAAGTGTCTTCATGAATGAATAAGCTAAATTATCTTCTGACGCTATTTTACACACCATGACATGCCCACTCTCGATAAAGTCCTTTATCACATGATACTTTTGATCAATATGCTTACTTTTTTTTTGTGAAATCTTGGTTCCTTAGCATTAGCTACCGCCACACTGTTATCACAGTATAACGATACGGCCTTATCTATGCCAAGAACTATCTCAAGATCCCTAACGAACTTGTGGAGCCACACTGCTTCTTTTGAAGCATCGCTAGCTACCACATACTCAGCCTCCATTGTTGAATTCAAAGTACAATCTTGCTTCACACTTCTCCAACTAATGGACCGCCACCCAGAGTAAGCACAAAACCCAAGGTCAATCTCCTCAAATCTAGACAAGATTGGAAATCCAATTCATATATCCTAAAGGAGTTAAGTTCTCACCCAAATACACAAGCATGTACCCTCGAGTCCTTCTCAGGTACTTGAAAATATGCTTTCCTGCAACCCAGTGGTTAGGTCCTAGATCCGCCTGAAATCGATTTACAATCCCAACCGTATAATAAATATCCGGTCATGTGCAAAGCATGGTATACATGAGACTACCCACTGCCGAAGCATAAGGCACCTTCTTAATGTATTCTCTTTCTTTCTCAGACTTTGGAGAGCCTTTCTTAGAAACAATAATTCTAGACCTAGATGGTTGCCCACCTTTCTTAGAATCCTACATTGCAAACCTCCTGAGAATTTTATCTATGTTGCTGGCTTGTGACAAAGCTATCATTTTTGTTCTTCATATCCCCAAAAATCTAGATATTGAGAGCAAAATTAGCCTTACCCAAGTCCTTCATGTCAAAACATAATTTAACTAATGACAACGCCATAATGTCATTGCCAATTAGCAGAATGTCATCTACATAGAGCATTAGAAAAACTACCTTCCCATCCTTAATGTGTTTGTACACACATGGTTCATCTACATTTTGTGAGAACCTAAAAGTCTTGATCACTTAATCAAATCTTATTTCCAAGAACGGGAAGCCTACTTAAGTCTATAAATTGACTTTAGTAGCTTACAAACCTTATCCTCCAGACCCTTAGCCTTGAACCTATCTAGTTGTTCTATATAAATGGACTCATTAAGATAGCCATTTAAAAAAGCCGTCTTGACATCCATTTGCCAAATCTAGTAGTCAAGAGCGGCAGCTATGGACAAGAGAATCCAGATGGACTTAATCATGGCTACAGGCGAAAAGGTTTTCTCGTAATCGATTCATTCCTTTTGGGTGTAACCCTTAGCTACTAATCTAGCCTTAAAGGTTTCGACCTTTTCATCCACTCCTCTTTTACTCTTGTAGATTCACTTACACCCTATGGGTTTTACCTTTTCAAGAAGATTCACAAGCTCCTAGACCCAATTAGTTTCCATGAACTTCATTTTTGTGTTCATGGCCTTTGTCTAGAGTTTCGAATCAACATCCTCTATAGCCTTTGTATAAGTGTAAGGATCCCTATCATGTTCATTCGGTTTAGCCAAGAAGCCTCACCATTGAACATATACCTCTCGAGTTGACGCCCAATCCCCCCACTACACCGAAGCCCCTTAGGTTGTTGTTTAGGTTCATTTGGTTTTTCAACATCGATTGGAGTGGTTTCTACCGGAACCCCCAGAGTGATTAGATCACTCCTTAACTCCTCAAGCACCACTTTGCTTTGAGGCTTAAAGTAGTCCTTGTAACTCTTCTCAAGGAAAGTTGCATGAGTTGAAACCACGACTTTATTTTCCTTTAGGTTATAAAAATAACCCCCTCATGTCCCTTTTGGATATCTTACAAACACGCAAACTTCTAAACATGCTTCCAACTTATTCGCATCCTTAAACAAGACATGAGCTGGACATCTCCATATACAAATATGGTTTAAGGATGTCTTCTTGCCCGTCTACAACTCGTGAGGAGTTTTAGGGATCGATTTTAAAGGCACATTGTTCAAAAGATAATATACCGTTTGTAGTGCATATCCCCACAAGGATAAAGGCAATGATGAATAACTCATCATGGACTTGACCATGTTTAATAAAGTCCTATTTCTTCTCTTTGCTATGCTATGCTACTGTGGAGTGCGTTGTCCATTGGGATAAAATCCCATTCTTTAATAAGTGTCCCAAGAATTCATCAGAAAGGTATTCTCTACCTCGATGGTTCGAAGTGCCTTTATGAGTCTACCTAATTGCTTTTCCACTTTAGCCCAAAACTTTTTGAACTTGTCAAATGTTTCGTTTTTGTAGTGCATCAAGTACACATACCCATACCTTGAGTAATCGTTAATAAAAGTGATAAAGTACTCATACCCTCCTTGTACCCGGATGCTCATTGGTATGCAAACATCATTATGCACAAGTTTTAGAACCCCTTCGGCCCTATTGCCTTTAGACCTAAATGGTCTTTTGGTCATTTTACCCTCCAAACAAGATTCACATTAAGTTATAAATTCAAACTTTAAGTGACATAAAGGTCCATCCCTTACCAACCTTTGAATCTTATTCAGGTTAATATGACAAAGGCGCAAATGCCAAAGATAAGTCTTATTAGAGTGAGAAGTTTTAAGTCTTTAGAGTCATTATCATTTATATTAGCATTAAGCAGTAAGTCCATCTTAGGTTTGATAAAGTATAGATTATTTTGCAACTATTTAGAGTAGATAAAAGATTTGTTTTTACGAATAACCACTTTATTATTAAAAGAAACCAAATAGGAGTCTTTAAATAAACAAGATATAGAAATTATATTCCTCTTAAATTTAGGAACATAAAAACAATCTCGTAAAATTAAATTCCTATAATTATTAAAATGTAGATGGATGTCACCCACTACTTTAGCTAAGACCAAGGATCCATTGCCTATCCGAAGCGTAAAGTCTTTATGAAGCAGACTCTCATTTCTTTGAACCCCTGTAGAGAAACACAAACGTGATTAGTTGCACCAAAATCTATGACCCAAATGTCACCAGATTCCTCAACTAAGTAAGTTTCTAAATACAAAACATCACACCTACCTCATCGGGAAAGGAAGTCCTTGCAATTCTTTTTGATGTGCCCAACCTTCTTGTAGAAGAAGCACTTAAGCTTCTTGGGATTCTGCTTCTTCTTCTTGCTCTTGTTGTTGGCGGGAATAGAAGACTTTCCATTCTTGACTCGTTGTTTCTTTCCATTCCTAGTGCGATTAGAACCAAAAGCAGTCGCCAAATTAGCCTTGCCACCAGCAGGAGACTCCTTGATTAGTAGTTCAAACTCTTGTAACTGTTTCATCAACTTTGTTAAGGTCATATCCCGCCTATTGCTCAAATTAAAAGTAGCTCTAAACAAAATAAATTCCTTTGACATAGTCTCAAAGACCATAGTCCTCTGAGTTTCAACATCGATGTTGGCTCTATTAGTCTGTGCCTTAGTGAAGTAACCTATGACCAACATCATATGCTCCTTTAGAGATGTCCCTAGTTTTTGCTTACAGTTCAAGAGTTTCCGAAACGCCCCTTGTTGCTTAGTTAAGGCCCGGCCTCCAAACATGTCTTCCAGATTATTTAAGATTTACTTAGCAGTCTCATAATCCTCATGTTGAGCCTACAGCACGTTGTTCATTCTAGCCATAACATAGCAGCGGGCCTGATCATTAGCATCTTTTCAATGATCATATGCTTGGATTTGATCATTGGTGGAATTTCCTATAGGCTCGGGATGACAAGCACAAATTTCAGTTTCTCAAAAGAGAGGACAATATTTAGGTTCCGTTTCCAATCATTATAATTCTCTCTAGTTAATTGGTTTTTGTCAAGTATCAATAATAAAGTGTTTTTAGACATGTTTAATCTACAATAAAGAATCATATATCAAACATAAGCAAACATAACATAATAATTTAGAAAGATAACACAATCATGTAAAAACATGCAAATGTGTTTATGTGTCAAAACCTTGAAAATATCACAACCTTATAATGATAATTCCTAACTCATAATTCAACAAGCTCCTAGGGCAGTCATGCCAAATTCAATTAGGAATACGAATCTCCTCCTGATTAATATATGCCATCTAGGACCCGTATGATCTAGCATATATTAATAACCATTTCTTTGGTCATTAATTTTATTAACAGAGCTCCTAGGGGAGGTTAATAATAAAATTAACATGAATGTATAACTATCGTTTTATTATCTTATCAATGATTTATAATCACCACCTAGGGGTATGTAACCATAAATCATGCTAAAATACCTTATCCTTTCGAAGATCTAACCCGGTACATGATGAAGTCCCTTTCTAGGGGTCGAAACCACCATATACTACCTATGGACCAATGATGGAGGCCTTAGGTCCTCTCTTTGAAAACCTTCTCCCATTCATTCTTTTGAAATCAAGGTTTTATTTTAAAAACATGCATGAACAATTTTTAAATTAAGCGACACTCTATTCTATATGGCATGTTATCAATATACATAGCAAATCATATTATAATGCAGACAAGCAAAGCTATAAGCAAAATAATAATAAATAACTATAATATTATGGTTCTAACCTAGAGAACAGAAAAAAAAGCGATTATAAGAGAATAATCGAAACATATTATCGATTCTTCATTCTTGAATCCTTAAGCTATATCCTTCTTCATGTAATGCCCATTTTAAAGTCTTCAATCCCGCATAGATCGAAAACTCCATACTTCCAGTTATATTCAAATTTTAATGTTTCTTAGAATTGCCCCAAAACCATGGCTCTGATACTAATTATTGGAAAAATAGTACGTAGCAGAATTTTAAAATTTTTTTATATCAGAGTATTTTTCAAAACACAAGTTTAACATACTATATGCATAAATTAACCAGATCTTACTAACCTTTGTATGCCGAAAAGTTTCTATAATTTGTTAAGAGAATTAACGTTCTAAAAGGACTTCAACTAATTGGCCTTCTTTGCTATTCTCTATCCTCGATCGGAGTGAGTGTGGGCTCACGTCACTCAGTTTTTTCCAAGTGACTCTCCTTCTAACCAGTAGAGAAATACCCAAAGTTATAATTCGTGATTTGTGAATGATAGCTTTTTGGGGAGTTGCAGAGTCTCAATGATAAAGTCTCACTATAGATTTTTCAACTGATCTAAATAATAAAAATAAAGAGACTCATTCTTATTTTATAGAGGTTGAGCCCAGGAGTCAGTCCTTATTAGATAAGGCCTCAAAAATTCAAATCAGAATCAAATCATGATCAATGTCTGATAAAATTTGCATAGAAATACGTGATCCTTTTATCGCCCGGTCGGTAGGCCGAACTGGTAGATCGGCTTGCCAAACCTCCTTAATCGACAGGCTGAACTTAAAGATTGGCCTGTCGAACCTCTGATAAAAAATCCCTATGAATCTTTATATTCCACCCGAGATTCTTGGGTAGAGCCTTAATTTTAATTCAAATAACCCTATAGAGAAGTTATTTGATTAAAACAATCATATCTAGATAATCTCTAAGAAAATAATTATTCCTGGTAATTCAACAAGTTTATCTTGAATTAATTCAACCAATAAACCGACATGAATTATCTGATTTCGATAATTCAACAAGTTTATCTTGAATTAATTTTATCACAAAATTAATTCAATTGATAAACAAACATGAATTATCTGATTTTTACTGAATTTCAGCCAATCTGATAAATCTGACATAAGTCACCAATTATTGAAAAAGCACGTCGTATCGTTACAGGATTTTTATGAGCTAGCAAAAGGGACCAAAGGGACCTATATAGTTTAAGCTCCCGATAATTATGAAACCTAATATCCTACATACACATTTCATAAATATCAACTCTGACTCTTCTCCACTAAAAGCTTGGAGCTGCACTCTCAAACTATATAGAATTACAAAACCCATATAGCTAAGTCTCCATGATATATCATAATGTATCGTATCCCTATAGGATTATCCATAATCAGCTTAAGGACCAGTTCTGTCTTACCTCCCCGATTATTTTTATCTTACATTCCATTATCTCACCATCAAAAAACTTACCATCCAAAGACAGTACACCATTCGGTTACAACTATATATCTAAATGGTTGAGCGCTCTAGTTTTTCAATTACAGGATAACGCATATAAGAAGATATCACTACTCCTAAAGAGAAGCTATGGATTCTATATCTATGAATAATATATCTACGCTATCAAAAGTCATGCCTCCAACATACCAGCATGCGTACCACTATTAAAATGTAGATGTCACCCTTTGGTACATCAAAAGACATAATTCAAGACAACAGGCCCACTATTCATCTCAAGTTTAAGATACAATACAAATGACTCTCTAAAGTGAATCGATTTACCGAGACAGAACTATTAATCCAAATCAATTCACTTTATGTCCCGATCCAACACATCGTCACCTATGACAATATGCCGATGTTTCTATTCATAAAGTCCACCTCCGATAGTCAAGACAAACAATCTCCCGTTAGGGATATGGATAACATAACAATCTTTATATGAATAGAGTACCCAACTTTATTCCCTTAATTGCGGATCTCATAATTTAGACCGTCATCTTAAGAATTGTGTCTTCCGTATAATCTCCATTATATGCCCAATTCTTGAAGGTTTAGAACGACAGTTTTAAACTTTTGTTTGTTTAATATACATTTAACAAATATAAACGTAAAGAGGACAAGACTTGGTATATAAATAATAAATAATAAATAAATTCTTTATTGATAAAAATGTCTCTAAAAACATATTACATTTTTACTCCTTATGGAATATACATCTAACAAATGTCTATCAAGACATGACTCGACACAGTAAAGTCAAACTTTTTGATTTGTTTTAAAATAAAAATTTGATGGCTAGGATCTAAATTTCATTCTGATCTCACGCTGATTTGACCCCTAGAATTAGAAGAATGAATCTGGACACTTCTTTATGCCTAGGATTTGCCTATTCAAAGGATCATATATTGCGATTCAAAGATAGAGCTTCATTGTGATAGAAAACTTGAGTGAAAAACCTTAGTGTTTTAGACTTCAACACATTGTTCTCATCACTGTGTTACCTTAGCGCATTTGTTCCAATCCAAAAGGCCTGAGGAGGATTGTTCATGGGTTGAAGGCTTGAGTACGTCAATTAGACTGAAGGTGAGTAAATACAGCTTGAAGTAGGACAAAGAGTTTGAAGGAGGGCAAACCGTAGAAGGATTATTGTGGGTTCTAAGTTGGTGTAAATTCCAAGCACTGTTGTAATTCTAAACTTTGTAACTGTAATTTGGTATAGTGGATCTTTCTTATCTCTAATGTGAGTAGCACCTATTGTTTTTTTCCCTTAAGAGTTTCTGGCTAACACCAAATAATCATATCGTTGTGTTCATCTTTATAATTTCTGCATGTTTAGTTTACACAACATTTATATTTGGTTACTATTTATGGAGTTTTGGCCATGTTAAACAATCATATCGCTGTGTTTATCTTTTCTACTTTACGCATGTTTAGTTTACACAACATTTATATTTGGTTATTGTTATCACTGGGTACTTTTAATGTATTATGTGCCTACAAAACACTGTTTATTTAGTCTGTTAGGTCTCACAATAATAATAACAATGACAATAATTATTATAATAATTTTTTTTTATTATTGTTGTTATGATATTATTATTATAATTATTAAATAAAAATATAAAAATATTATAAACTTTTAATATTAAAATAAAAATATATTAATATTAATGTATTTTGTATTTAATATATGATATATTAACATGAACATAAATAATATTAAAATAAAATAAATATTATATTATTATTTATGTTCATGTTAATATATCATATATTAATAAATATACAATATATAATTGGTAATATATTATTATTGAATATTATTACTAAATCATACAATTATTCTGATTATAACTTAGTATTATTATTTAATATAAATATAATTATTTTATATTAATAGGAAACAATAATAATATTAAAAATAGTGAGAAAATATATCTAATATAAATTTAATCTTCATATTCATATTAATATTATTTTTATATTAGTATATTATTAATATTATTGTTATTATTTAATAATATTAGTATTTATATTTTCTTGTAAATGTTGTTGGAAAAACAAGTACGCAGCGGAATTTTTAAAAATTTTAAATTAGAGTATTTTTCAAAACAAAAGTTTGACATGCTATATACATAAATTATCTAGATCTTCCTAACCTTTGTATGTTGAAAAGCTCCTGCAATTGGTGAAGAAAAGAATGTTCTAGAAGAGTCTCAACTAGCTTGTCTTCTTTGCTATTCTCTATCTATAATCAGAGCATGTTTGAGCACACATCGTTCAGCTCTTCCTCGACGACTCTCCTCCAACCAATTAAGAAGACCTAGAGTAAAGGTTCGTAATTGTAAACAAAAGCTTTCAGGGAGTTTCAGAGTATCTAATACTATAGTACTCACTCTTAACTTCTCAACTAATTTAAATAACTTAGAAAGCTCACTCCCTATTTATAGAGGTCGTCCCAAGGTTGATTATTATCAGATAAGGCCTTAAAAATTCAAATATGGATCAACTTTTGATAAAATCACATAAAAAACAAGTGATTAAATTATCGTTAGATCGACAGGCCGAACTAACGAATCGGCCTATCGAACTTGCTCCATCGGTAGGCTAAACTAATCGATCGGCCTATCGAACTTACAATAATATGATCCCTAAGAATCTTTTACTTCCCACTCACGATTCTTTGGATAGAGCCTCAGTTTTAATTCAAATAACCCAGTATAGAAGTTGTCTGATTAAATTAGTCATATCTGGATAATCTTAAGGAAAATAAATGTTCCCGATAATTCAATAAGCTTATCTTGAATTAATTTATAAAAATTAATTCAACCGATAAACAGACATAAATTATCTAATCCTATTAAATTTTAGCCAATCTAATAATTTAACATAAGTCACCAATTTATTGGAAAAGCACGTCATGTCACTACATGATTTATTATGAGCTACCAAATTGGACCTAATAGACCTATATAATTTATCTAATCCGATAAACAGACATAAATTATCTAATCCTATTAAATTTTAGCCAATTTAATAATTTAACATAAGTCACCAATTTATTGGAAAAGCACGTCGTGTCACTACATGATTTATTATGAGCTACCAAATTGGACCTATATAATTTAGGCTCCGATAATTATGAATTATAATATCCCAAATACATATTTTACAATTATCAACTTTAACGCTACTCCACTAAAAGCTTAGAGCTACACTCTCAAACTATATAAAATTACGAAGCCTAAATTAGCTAAGTGTCCATAATATATCATAATGTGTCAAATTCCCATAGGATATTCATAATCGACCCTTACCTTTCGATTATTTTAATCTTACGTTATGTTATCTCACTATTGGAAAACTTACCATCCAATGACAGTATACCATTTGGTTACACCTATGGGTCTAAATGGTTGAGTGCCTTAGTTTTCTAATTACATGATAATGCATATAAGAGAATATCAGAGACTCCACCAATGGAGCTATTGATTTTATATCTATGAATAACAGGTCTACGCTATCATAAGTCATGTCTTCAACATACCAATATACACACCATCACAAAGTCAGGATGTCACCCTTTGGTACATCAAAAGACATAAGTCAAAATAACGAGCCTATTAATCATTTCAAGATTAAGATACAACACACATGTTTATCTAAAGTGAATTGATTTGCATAGATAGAATTATTAATCCAAATCAATTCTATTTTATGTTCAGATCTAATACATCATCACCTATGACAATTTATCAATGTTTCTACTCATGGAGTTCAACTTTGATGGCCAAGACAAGCCATTTCCTATTAGGGATGTAGACAACGAAACAATCTTAGCATGAATAAAGTGTCTAACTTTATTTCGTAGATTGCGGATCTTATAATTTAGACCATCACCTTTAGAATCACATTTTTCGCATAATATGTCTATCATATGCTTGATTCTTAAAGGTTTAGAGTGACAGTCTCAAACTTTTGTTTCCTTATCATACATTCAACTAATATTAATGTAAAGAGGACAACATTTGGTATACGAACAATAAATAAATTCTTTATTGATAAAATATCTCCAAAAACATATTACAGCATTTTACTCATTAGTGATACATGTCTAACAATCTCCCACTGCACTAAGTTAGTAAATATGACATATCATGCATCCTATAGCTTCCACATGCCTCTCGAAAACCCTCGCAGTTAGTGTCTTCGTGAACAGATTAGCTAAATTGTCCTTAGATACGATTTTGTATGCAACCATATGTCCGCCCTCAACAAAGTCCTTTATCACATGATACTTCCGATGAATATGCTTACTCTTTTTATAAAATCTTGGTTCCTTAGCATTAGCTATTGCTGCAATGTTATCATAATACAACGATATCGTCTTATCCATGCCAAAAACTATCTCAAGATCCCTAAGGAACTTGTGAAGCCACACTGCTTCTTTTGAAGCATCACTAGCTGCCACATACTTGGCATCCATTGTTGAATCTGAAGTACAATCTTGCTTGACAGTTCTTCAAACAATGGCACCGCCGCCTAGAGTAAACATAAGACCAGAAGTCTATCTTTTCGAATTCAAACAGGAGTAAAAATCTGAGTCAGTGTATCCTAGAGGTATTAAATCCTTACTCGAATACACAAGCATATATCTTGGAGTCTTTCTCAGGTATTTGAAAATATGCTTGACTGCAACCTAATGGTTCGGTCCCAGATCCTACTGAAACCGACTTACTATCTTGACCATATAACTAATATCCAGCTGTATCCGAAGCATGGCATATATGAGACTACCCACTGTTGAAACATAAGGCACCTTTTTCATATATTTTCTTTCCTCATCAGACTTTGGCAAGTCTTTTTTAGAAAGAGCAATCCTAGAACTAGATAGTGTCCTACTTTTCTTAGAATCTTATATTGCAAACCTCTTGAGAATTTTATCTATGTAAACTACTTGGGACAAAGCTATCATTCTACTTTTTTTATCCTGAAAGATCTAGATACCATGAACATAATTAGCTTCATGTAAGTCTTTCATGTCAAACTACTTGGTCAACCATAATTTGACAAATGATAACGCTCCAACATCATTACCAATTAGCAAAATGCTGTTTACATAGAGCAGTAAAAAAACCACATTGTCATCCTTAATGTGTTTGTAAACACATGGTTCGTCCACATTTTGTTTGAACCCATAAGGCTTGATCACCTAATTAAATCTTATGTTCCAAAAATGGTAAGCTTGCTTAAGTCCATAAATTAACTTTAGCAGCTTGTAAACCTTACCCTCCTAACCCTAAACTTTGAACTCATTTGGCTGTACCATATACATGGACTCATCAAAATAGCCATTTAACATGGCCGTCTTGACATCCATATGCCAAATCTCATATTTAAGAGTGGTAGCTATAGACAAGAGAATGCGAAAGGACTCGAGCATGGCTACAGGCAAAAAAGTCCTCATAATCGATTCCTTCCTTCTACGTGTATCCCTTAGCTACCAGTCTAGCCTTATAGGTTTCAACTTTTCCATCTACTCGTCTCTTTTTCTTATAGATCCACTTACACCCTATTGGTTTTATCCTTTTGGGAAGATCTACAAGTTCCTAGATCTGATTAGTCTCCATAGACTTTATCTCAATGTTCATGGCTTCTGTCTAGAGTTTTGAATCAACATCCTTCATTGCTTCTTCGAAGGTATAAGGATCTCTGTCATGTTCATCTGGTTCAGCCAAAAAGGCCTCACCATTGAACATA
Organism: Artocarpus hirsutus; assembly: GCA_946598075.1. Classification (NCBI taxonomy): domain Eukaryota; kingdom Viridiplantae; phylum Streptophyta; class Magnoliopsida; order Rosales; family Moraceae; genus Artocarpus; species Artocarpus hirsutus. Next base: position 14,827 of record CAMOHE010048228.1, read on the forward strand.
AACCTCTCAAGTTAACACCCGATCCTCCCACTACACTAATGCCTCTAAGGTTGCTATTCGATTGGTTTTTCTACATTAATTGGATTGATTTCTACCAGAACCCTTGGAGTGATCAAATCACTCACCAACTCCTTAAGTACCACTTTACTTCGAGGCTTAAAGTCGTTTATGTATCTTTCCTCAAAGAACGTTGCATTTGCTTAAACCATGACTTTATTTTCCTTTGGGTTATAGAAATAACTCCCTTTAGTCCCTTTTGAATATTCTATAAACACATAAACTTTCGAATGACTTTCAACTTATTCGCTTCTTTATACAAGATATAAGCGGGACATCCCCACATGTGAATATGGTTTAAGGATGTCTTCTTCCCTGTCCACAACTCATGAGGAGTTTTAGAAATTGATTTTGTAGGCACATTGTTCAAAAGATAACATGTGGTTTGTTGATGCTTACTAGTGAATGGCGGTAATTCAACACCATGTGCGGCTGCACATGGTGTTTGGATGACTCTTCCCTACTCATCTCAGCCTGCTTGGGTGTATATGCGATAGAAGAGGGACATTTCGGAGGTAAAAAGGGGGGACACCCATGAGGTACTGGACAAGGACTCTCTGGCGCTCAAGGCAAGCACTACTCGACAAAGAACGAGAGCTGGTTAGTTGAGACAGAGCACATTCACCTCAAGCTATAGTAAATGCATTATATTTATAGGCTGCCACTTAAACCAGGTTTTATGTGGGTTTTACCCACAACCTGTGTGTCACATCAAGGCTCGTTAGAAGGCATGTGACATGTGTCATGGTTCCCGCTAGTGGATTAGTCTCCATCTAACGGAAAGAATGTGGCCATTTGTTGGCTTATTGTGGTAAGTGGCTGCCTGTTTATAGGCTCTGACAACCTGACCTGAGCACACGTCCATCCAAGGAGGTGGCAATACGGGCCACAGCCGGCAGGAGCCCTATAGAGCACCTAAGACATTCAGGCCGAGCTCTTAGGGTTAGAATCACACTTTCCTAAAGCATCTGCTGAGCACATTTAACAAGCCACCAGGATTTCTTCCTCGAGAGACGGCGCCAAGCACACCTCAACAGTAGCCCCCTAGTGCACCTAGTTGGTGCTCAGTCTAGTGGACTACACCGAGAGGGAGTGTCAAATTAGGCCTTAGGTGACGAAGGGTCATGCGATGAGGCTCAGAGGGACACATGTCAACACGCGATTGGGTATCTCTCTAACAAGTGTAAGCAATGCATTTCTTTAGTTTTTAGGGTTGAGTTTTGTGCCTGAGGTGGCTATAAATAGGAGTCGGTCCTCCTTCATTTCAGCTTGTAAACACAGCCAAATTTTGTAACTTTTGAGTTTTAGCTGCCAAGCCGTAGTTTGCAACCCTAGGATTGTAGACTTTCTCGAGCTTCTGCAAACCCGAGCAGGTATCTCCTAGTTGGACAGTAGTACTGAAACTGACCAGTCGACATTGAGGGAGTGTGCCCTGCACATGATAGAGAGGCCCAGCTGGTCGAAATACTAAACCTCACTACGGGACGGCACCTGAATAGGAATTCTTGGACATGTCAGACGGGATATGCCCAGTCAGATTGTGTAGGGGCGAGGATTCATATATCAGAGCTACCGTTGCTGGCACATCCTAAGTTACAGACCGAGAGCTTGTTGACTTGGTGGCACTACCAATGAGCCAAGCATCTCTAGTCGAGGTGCTTGGGTTTTCGCTCCTGTTGCAGGTCAAGTGACCGTTGATGTCTTCGATGACGATCAGCCAGCCAGGGGTGCGAAACTCGAGGATGCTATCACCAAAGATGAGGACGCCAAAGAGAGGCTTGTCGTCACTAAAGTTCAGGGCGTCATCGCTTACAAGAGATCTCGGCCCAGCCAGACGTTTGTAGAAGGATACGCATGCTCATTAACGGAGTCCTAGCTTGAAGCACTGCGTTGAGAATATGGTATCCCAGATGACGTTGACCATGTCTTGCCTGGGGAGGAGGACTCATCACTTAACCCGCTGGCTAAGTATATAACACTATACATGGAGTTTTTTTTGGGCTAGGCTTCACCTGCCTTTCCTCCCCTTTCTCCACCGGGCATTTAACGACTTGAATATGTGCCCTACTCAGCTCAACCCAAATTTTTATAGTTCCATGATCGGGATGTATGTGCTTTGGAGGTATTACCAGGCAATTGAGATGCTGTGGGAGGCCTTCAAATAGGTATATAAAATGAAAAGGTTTCCTCAGCAGTCGGGATGGCATTACTTCAATGGCTTTAAGAAGGATTTTATTTTGGGCAACCTCGACTTGGACAAACTGTAGAAGTTCAAGTGGTTCTTTATCAAGGGTAATTATTTGGCCTGAATCGGTGAAGCGGTGCATGAAGATCAATAGGTCTTGAGGACATTCGAGCAAGGACACGTTTGGTCAAAGAGGTCATGGGCGCCAAGCATGCTTATTGACAGAGTGGAGTAATTGTATGCCAAGTCCGAATCTACTGGGTAGCAATCCTTCTTGCTCTAGAAGTCCAAACTCTCCCATTATGGCTGGTTCAAGGAGTCCAGCATAACAAATCCCTACCAAGATATCCCGCGTGCTCAATTGGTGAGCAGATGACAATAGCTAGGTGAACCATCATGGACATCCCTAGGCCAAGCACTAGCCGATCTAGGTGGCCGACAAAGGAGCCATCGTTGTTTAGTTCTGAGGACTCATCAAGTAGTTCCCTTAACTTGGGGTCACCTATTGCCGACGAAGACCTCGAGGACATGATTTGATGCCTTTATTCGTCGTGCCAGCTCCAAATTGGTGGTAAGCTTTGAGTTTTTTTTTTTTGTTTTGCCGAACTCTTTTTGACTTGGATTTTGTTGTAGATATGTCTTCTCAATAGACATCCTGGGAAGAACGGCAAAAGATGATAGAGAACCTTCATCACTTGAAGGGGAAAGCTGTCTTAAAGTCTAAGAGGAAAAGGAACCAGAGGGTCGAGCAACCTCCCGCCACAATCCAACCTGTCACCCCACTGCTGCCTTCGACTAGGGTGAGGGCCTTGTCTAGCCAAAACCCACCGCCAACTGTCATGACCGCCGTGCAACCACCACCAACAAAGCCACCAAGGAGGTGAAGAAATACTCGCCGCTAGTGATTGAGACCATCGGGGAGGTAGTGCCCGGAGACTTGTTTTTCGAGAGTATCTAGGAGGAATCCTTCCAAAGTTTATTCTAGGCTGCCTTCCACTCTTCCACCAATGTACACCGAGTTTGTATCCCGAGCTCCTTTTGACTTTGGGTTTTTCTCTTGCTTTAACCACTTCTCTTTTTCAGGCCTGCTTGCTCAAGTTTGGCTTAAAGAAGCAGAAAGCAGAGAAGTTCACTCTAGAAAAGGCTGAGGTAGAGAAGGCGCTCGAGTCAAAGGAGGCCGAGCTTGAGCAGGTGAAGTTCGTCGCCACTCTTGCCGAGGTGGATCCAAGGGCCACCCGAGAAAAGGCGAGTAAGGCCACGGCAAAGGTCGACCAACTATAGACCAACCTGCAGGCCGCCTGAGAGGAGCATGGCTGCTTCTGATAAGAAGAGCTGCCTGGCCGCCTAGCTCAAGCTGTTGAGGAATTCAAGGTGTCCGCTAAATACAAGACAACTACTACCTCGAGATGACCGATTTATGTGAACACATTCTGAAAGGCATCTTAAAGTGGCCAACTTTGAGTGGTCGCTTATCATTGAGCCGGAGGTGAATGAAGAGATGAAGCAGGTCAACCGAGAGGTGATGGTTGGTTTGGATGTCGAGGACGGAAATGGTGAGGTTGGTGATGGCGGCGTCAGGGATAGGGACCAGGCCTAATTTCTTTTGTAATTGTTTCTATCCGGGTTTAGGAGATGCCTGGTTATTTGTACCTCCTAAATATAATTTATTTTTTTTATTTTCAGTGATATTTTTCTTTCATTTTCCAAGTTTATTGTTCCTCAAAAACATGATTTTTTTAGTTTTATTTTCTACATACAATATTTCTCAGATTTGAAATGTTAATTCTATTTTTAATTAAGGGAAAGAAATTATAATTTTGTTATTCCTAAGTTAAAAGCTTCTTGGAATGAAATGCTAATTTCATTTTCCAAATTGAACATTCCTCGGGCGAGGTTAACTCTGATTTTTCTTGAGAACAAACTTTCTCAAAAATGAAATACAGATTCCATTTTTACCAAGTTGAATGGTCCTCGGGTGAGGTTAACTTTGGTTCGGGTAGTACCCTATAGCCCCCTTAGACTTGTTTCAGTTTATTTGAACTTTTACAAGTCTAAACATGGTCGGGAGTTATGTTGCTATAATCATTGTCGTCTCAGGGCAACTCTTGGCCGGGTTGTCCGTATGGTGGCGGATTAGTGGACTAATTCAAGTCCACTTATGGTTGGTATCATGTCGACTAGCCCCCTAGTTTAGTAAATTGGGATGACTCCCCCTCTTTGAGAGTTATAGTCAGGTCCCTAGGATGGGAGTTAGAGTGGCCTCTCCTCTTTGGGGATTTTGGCCTTTTGACTTAAATTGCTAAGAGGAATTATATGAAATAAGTGCTTTCATTAACATTTTTTTTTATGTCTTGGTTCTGCTTAGTAGATCGTGTTACAAAAGAATGAAGCTAGAGGTCAAAAAAGGTGTTTTGACTTTTTGTTTAACAAAAGAATCTCTTTAAGTGCTCGGCGTTCCATGGGTGGTCGAGCATATTTGCTTCTATGTTGGAGAGTTTATAGGTGCTTGGCCAAATGATCCTGACCACCTTGTATAGGCCATCCCACTTTGGTCCAAATGACCTGAGTCTGGCTGTTGGACTATGACTTTCTAAGTACGAAGTCACCAACTTTAAAGCTCCTCAGTTGGACACGCTTGCTGTAGTATTGAGCAACCACCTGATTCTGAGCTGCCATATGAATAATCGCACATTCTTTTATCTCCTCAAGTAGTCGAGCTTGGACATCATGATTTTGGCATTGTGGAGCTTGTCATATTGTTTGACCCTAAAGCTTGGTGGGCCAACCTTAACCGGGATAATCGCCTTAGCCCCATAGACAAGGGAGCATGGAGTCTTCCCTATGGCAGTCCGAGCAATTGTTTGGTATGCTCAGAGCACCTTTGGGAGCTTGTCAATCCACACGCCCTTGAGGTCTTCTAGTTTTTTCTTCAGGTTGTCTTTTATTTTCTTATTGATCCCTTCAACCTACCCGTTACTTTGAGGATAGCTAAGTGATGAGAATACCTTCTTAATTCTAAGCTGCTTGCACAAACAGAGGAGACTTAACGATTCCAATTGCTTAGCATTGTTGGTCACAATGGTATGCAGAATTCCAAACCAACAGATGATGTTTTTCCAAATGAAGTTGGTGCGTTTAGCCTCGATCATATTAGTGCATGGCTCGACCTCCACCCATTTGGTGAGGTAGTTTATTGCCACGATACAATACTTGAACTAAGATTGGGCTTGGGGGAATGGTCTGATCAGGTCGATTGCCCACTTGGCAAATGGCCAGGTAGATGTCACTGAGGTAAGCGGCTCGGCATGATGTCCGATCGCCCTAAAAAACTTTTGGCACTTAAGGCATTTCTGCTCAAAATCCTTGCAGTCTTGCCCATAGTCAGCCAATAGTAACCCTACAAAGACACTTTTGAGCCAGGGATTGCCCCCCTGCAAGGTTGCTACACAGTTCTTCGTGCATTTCCTTCATTAGATAATGGCTTCCCCAAGTCCTACGTACCTTAAGCATAGGGTAGTGTAGCCTCATCGATAAAGTTTTCCCCCAATCATCGAATATTGGGCTAAGTTGTTGTGGATCTGACGTAATTGTTCTCAGTCATCAGACAACTCAACTGTGGCCAGGTATCAGATGATCAGGTCTATCTAGGTGGTCTCTTGTTCTTCTGCTACACTAGCCACTTCTTTGGCGATGCTTGGCTCTGATAATCTCTCAACGGGGACCGCTGTAAGTTCACTGTCCCTTAAACCCGAGGCCAGCTGAGCAAAGGCATCTACCTTAGAGTTTTCAAATCTAGGGATTTGTTTGAAGGAGTAAGCTTTGAATTGCCCTAACAATGCTTGACTTCTTACAAATACGCCGTCATGGATTCTGTTCAGGCTTAGAATCCCCAGTGACTTGTTGGACGACAAGCATGGAATCATTGTGGACAGATATGTGGTCCACCTTGAGGTCTCTTGCAATTCTAAGGCCGACTAGCAATGCTTCGTACTCAGCTTTGATGTTGGATGCCTTGAAGTCAAAACAAAGGGAGTAGATTGCTTTATATCCATCTAGGATAGTGAGGACCAGACCAGTGCCCGACCCGTCGGTGCAAGATGATCCATCAATGAAGAGCTTCCATTCAGGCCTCGGCTCGAAAATGACGCCGCCACCAGTACTACTGGGGAAGTCTTGATCTTCTACTGGGGTCTTCTCAACGGAGGGATGCTCTGTGCGGCATCGATGAATTCGACGATAAAGTCGGCTAGGGCTTGTGCCTTAATAGTCGCTCTCTGAACAAAATGAATGTCGTACTATCCGAGCTCCACTAACCACTTGGTCATTCGTGAGGACATGTCGCAAGGTATACTTAGTTGGAATATGAACTGTATGGCCTTGGAAATACAGCCGAAGCTTCTGAGCAGAGGTAACAAGGGCTAATGCAAGTTTCTCAAGAGGAAGGTATCTCTCCTCAGTGCCTTGGAAAACATGGCTCATGTAGTAGACAGGTTTCTAGACTCCAACCTCTTCTCAGACAAGGACCGAGCTCATAGCTTTTTCTAACACGGCTAGGTAGGCATACAATATCTCTCCTAGCGAAGGTTTGGATAGGAGCAGGGGCATGGCTAAATACCTTTTGAGATTTTAAAAGGCTTGTTCACACTCTCTGCTCTACTCAAACCTCCCCTTAAGTG
>CAMOHE010048230.1:0-67959 GCA_946598075.1 Artocarpus hirsutus
TTATAAACTTTTATTGTTGTATATTTTTCTTAGCCAACCTTTTGTTTTTGTTTTTTTAAAGTGAAGTCGCCAATAATACTAAAACATTTTATTAGAAAGATAAATGAAATATATGAATTTAAAATAAAAATAAGAAAAAAAATCACACCAACCATATATGACCTCCCAAAAATTAGCAAATATAAATAGTATTTTTTAAAAAAAGCTAAACATACAATTAAAAAAAAAAAAAGTGATATGAGATGAAATAAAATACACAAACAAGATTGAAGCATGAGGTGTGAGAGAATGTAAATGTCACATGGGTAAATCTAGACCATTGCATTTCAAATTAAAAAAACGATTAGTTGGTATGAACCATTAGATTACTTTGTTGAAGAGCAAAAAACTGCAACCACATTCTCCTTTCTATAAATATATATATATATATAGATGCGACCCCTTAAGTCAAGGTATTTCAAATTGTTTGTTGACATGGACAAAGTCAAGGAAAATCTCTAAAATTTTTCCAATATTAGACCATTAATAGTAGTAGAACTTTGCGCAAAGTTTCCTCCTGTGACATGGGTTACTACTCCTTAATCATTTATGCTACCCCAAACGTCTGACTGCATGTTCCAGCTATTTTAAAGAAAATCAATTAATTCTAGCTCTATGGAGCCTTTAATAATACATAATGTTTCCTTTCAAATATCTTATTTATTTATTTATTTTATATAACAATCTAAAATTAAAAGGTATATGCCAAAATTTGAAATCTTGTAATTAACTTCCAAACTTCTTAGGGTTTCTCTTTTCTTTTCTTTTTTTTTGGCAGAATTCCTTGGGGCTTTTTAATATTAACTTGCGTTGTCATCCACAGTCTGCGAACTTGCTTAGAAACAACGAGACGCTACATGTGCCATCTAGGGAAGTAATTTTGCCAACTAGAGAAACGAAAACAGAAGTTGCCAAAAGTAATGTACAAGTAGAAGAATGCCCCGTTTGTCTTGAAGGTAATGCCTTATTCGTAATCTGTTTTTATTCAAAGGATTTGACTCAAATGTCTCATTTTTAAACAATTTAGTACAATTTCTATTTCAAGATTCGATTCACCATTTTGACTCACATGTCTTTTTTTTTTTTTTTTTTAATCAATTTAGCAGAAGTCCTATTTCAAGACTCGATTCACCGTTTTGAAACATCATGATGAACATGAGTTTCAATTGATCATAGCATTTTTATTTTTGTTTTCACAGAATACACACCCGAAAATCCAAAGATAACAATGAAGTCATGTTCCCACTATTACCATCTTGCTTGTATGTATGAATGGATGGAAAGAAGCAATCTTTGCCCCATTTGTAAAAGGGTATGTATTGCTTAATTTCATTCCTTATGCTTCTTTATTTGTTCATTATATTATCTTCTTCTTAAAGATCAATGAGAGTATGACATTGATCTTATTCATGAACCAAATTAAAGATTATTATGAAACAATAAAATTTACAGTTCAAACCAAAAAGTTAGCTATCAGCAATTACATAAAAGACCAATTAGTCTTCTCTTGTGAGATTTTCTTTTATTATTGTTGTGTAAATGTTAATTGAGTTGGTTACCGTTAAATTATTCTTTGCGATGACCGTTTTTCTAGGTGATGGAGTTTGAAGAATCACTTGAATGAACAAATGCGATAAAGGTGAAGAACGAGTAAATTTAAAATACCTTAGTCTTTTTCCTTTTTATTTTGTCTAGTCAATCGCTTAGATTTTTTTTAATATCACAATGTTTACACAACCAAACAGTTCGCAAATTTTAGGGAAACATAAAAGATTTGTTTTTTTGCTCTTTTCTAATTAATGTTCATTTGAAGGAATAAGGATCAAATAAAGAGGCTAAAGGATTTGTATATATGATAATATGAAATGTCTAACATATTTGCGACGTGGGACAAATATCAATAATGCATATTTCCAAAAAAGAAAACTAATAAAGTGAACCTATGTTAGTGCTGTAAGAAGTTGAACTTGTCCGATATTGCCAAGTTACAAAGTTGTTCTGGATTGTGTTTGGTTTGCGGGTTTGAATTGTGGTAATTCAAACTTTTTTAGTTTGAAATGTAAATTTTGACGAGGTTCAAGTTCATATAATTCACAGTACAAGCTGCAAACCCAATTAGGTATACAAAACATAAGTTTGGATTAAGTATAGTTTGAAATTACATATCCCATATGTTCTAAGTGGCACCATAGTGTTTATAATATGGATTGTGTACTCTCAAATTTTAGAGACCCAAACCCATTTATCATGCTATAAAAGTCATATTTTTACAAGCAATGATGGGTTTGGACCCCAACCCATTTTCATAACATTTTACGTGTGGGCAGGGTTGAATTTATCCAATGTCACCAAGTTATCAGACTCTTATATCAAGAGTTAAATTCATCAAAGATCTCTAAACTTTTTTCTCTTTTCAAAATTATTACCTATACTTAAAAGTGTTTTAACTTTACATTGAACTCTTTCCTTCTCTTAAATTTGGCCCCTTAATTCCACTTTACTAAATTTTGGGCAGAAAAAAGTAAACACATTGATAGTTAAGTTATAAATATATGAGCAAATGCCCTTTCCCACTATCTATTGCAAAAAAAGTAGAAAATTCAAAGTCAAATTTACTTCACAAAAAAGTCCACATATTTAAATTCATCAATATTGAAGAAAATTAAATTAACTTGCTCATGATCAAGTTTTCCTCCAAACCAAAGAAGACTAGAAAACTTGTCTATAATTATGTTTTATATTTTTCTCCAAAATCAAAAGACTAAAAAAAACATGTGCATAATCAGGTTTTTTCCCCCAAAAAAAAAGCCTAAAAAAGTGCCTCTTATCAGGTTCATAAAAAAAAAGCACAAAACACCATTGAATACAAAGAAGCATATTTGATTCTTCTTTTGAATTGAAAAATTGATGTATTGAATTCACAGATGGACAAAAGGCTAACTACACACTCTGTCACAATGAAACAAAAGCCTAATGCTTATCGGCACTTCCCAAGAAAACTATTTAAGCATAATCAGAGAGAGAGGAAGTCCAGGAAGTCCTAAAGCTTAACAAAGTACAAATTTAGAAGAAAAAATAAAATAAAATCATCCACTTACCTAGAGCAGAGTTTACCTCATAATTGTTCTTCCTCATGGTTCATTAGATTCAGACTAGGGCATTTTCACATATTTTTCTTTTTCTATTTTCTTCTTTTTGGCTGAGATTCCAGTAACCTTTAAGTTTAAAGGCACAAAAGGTTTAAACGGACCTTTTATCTATTTTTTGGATAAGTTACAAGATTGCTCATTCTGTGACAGTGAAATTATAAGAGACCTAAGTTTTCCATCCAAATGTAGCAAAATGTAATTGTAGCAAATTTAGGCAACTAAATTTGAGACACAGAAAGAGTTAGTTAAAACATTTTTTAGTATAAAAACCAATTTTAAAAAGAGAAGAAAGTTTAAGAATCTTTGATGTATTTAACTCTAGTTTTTATAGTGTGGATTCATTTGCGTGACATATTATGCATGAGAGAGGGTTTAGAAGTTGAATTTATCTGTATCCCTAAGTTGTTAGGTTGCTATGAAGCAGTGTGGATTAAACATTATCTTCTTGCAAGTGAGAATTTGGTTTTGAGGATGAATTCTATCCAAGTCCCATTTTTAACTATTGCAAGATAAGTTCATTATTATATATTGGAGGTATGTGGAATGTGGATTTTGAAATAGGCCTTCGAAGTTCAAATCTTCTTCGTGTGTATTTCTACAAGTCACCATAGACTTGTTTTACCTTTTTTTTGGGGGTGCGGTGGGGTGGGGTTGGTAGAAATGTTTATCACATTGGATTTGTAGACGAAAGTGAAGGTGACGACTCACACAAGTACTACTTGACACAACTAGACACTACTACACTTGCATCTAAAACCTTACCCAACTGGGTCGCAACCAGCAACAAGAAAGACAAGAGAATGACAAATTAACATGCAAAAGTGGAAAAACTAGGGCCATCACTCAGAGTGTCTTGTCTTCTTGAAGACGGTTATGGTATAGGAACTCAAAACCAAGATTAGTAGTAGTTACAGCTGGTAAATTATACATATAAAAAAAAAACATTTCCCAATTTCTTGAAAAGGAAAAACTGGGGTTTGACGTGCTTAAATCATGAAGAAATAGTTAGCTAGCTACCAACGTCAATGAGTGAAGAAAAAATGCACGTACATTCATACAAGAAATACTATTGCCTACGTATATATTTGCTTCTCTCTTCCAGCGTTGCAAAGCAGTATAGTACTATGATTGCTTTCCTAAAAATCTCTCTTTATTACACACATTTTCAAGAATCTGAGGAACAGCTGTGGAAAATAGTACATCACCACTAAACCTGTATGTAATTTACATACACACACACATACATGCACTATGACTTGAGAGCTAGCTTGGTGCACGCTATATATGAACAGATCATGAATACTATTGTTAAGATTTTCTTGTTCTTCTCTCTCTTTCTCTCCCGCTCTCTCTCCCTCTCTTTGGGCAATGGAGATTGGTGCGATTTATAATTACATCCAAGTTTGAAACATATACGATGACATCTATAAAGCAATGACTATATTGATCACATGGATCTTTCCCCGCCAAGGACAAAATTGTTTAGATCATCTCAAGGTATTTTTTGGAACTTGTTTGAACATTTTATATGGATGCAGTCAACGGAAAGACAATACGCATGACATTTGCCGACATATAAATATGATTGTCATGTCATGTAAGAGTAGTATTATAGCTATTTTTGAATGCAGTTGGAATTATATTTTGTGATTTTAAAAGTTGGTTAAATATACAAACTATAATTCAACTGTATTCTGAAACAGGATATTTTGTTAATTTGTTAATATACATGGATCTAACAAAAAACCACACCCCATATATAATGCATATTATAATCATAAAAATACTTGATATATGTCCATCCACATAGGTAATAAGTTCCTGATCGCTGATTAATTAGTTTGGTCTGACTATCAATCAACATTCCAACAGTCGGGAATGTCCCATGCCATGACACAACAAACATTCATATATATAGGTACTAGTACTTTATCACATGCTTATATTAATAATCATGGAGGGACTTGCACAGATCATAAGTCCAAATATGTTCCACAAAATGAAACCCAAAACTTTGCACCCACCTAGATGAGTAGAAGAAGTCCATCCATGTAATTAATCATGCAGCAAAGCATCCGAGGTGGCATGAATACAATGGCTCAAGAGTGAGGTCCAGATCATTCCTTCTCATCTCTTGGGCTTCCTCTTCGGTATAAGTTCCCCTGCAAAGATATTGGAAATTTTAACTTCGAACTTAAGTTATACTTGGGAAATAATACTGTTACCAATTAGGCATTCGAGCGCCAGCCAATTCAAACTAATCTTTAAATGGAATATATTAGTTTTAAGGAGCATTCTGGAGATTTTTATCCCATACATAGGCAAAACGAATATTTCTCTTGAATTGATATTCTGCTCGTATAAGATCACATTCTATGGGATGGTAATTACCTCTCCAGGGAAGATTATAACTTTAGTTTCTTTTTCTTTCTTTCTTCCTTTCTTTCTTTCTCTCTTTACTTTTGGCAGCTAATAGAGTACATGAAGAGTATGAGTAGGTTGTACATTATTGGTACACTTCCTTCTGATAAAATGAGGTTATAAATCCGCCCCTTACAAAATTATAAGTCTCAGTGTAGTATATGGTGTACTTTTTATACTGAGTTTTATTATTTTGTTAATAATGGGGTTATAATCTCATAAGGATAAAAAAGATTTGTCATGAGCCATACTCTAAAGTTCTCTTGTGACGTGAAAAATTAGATAATATGGGAAAAGACTATTGGTTTAAACAATATACTACAATATAGCAAAATACTACATGGTGCACATACATAGTGCACTGTTAATGATAAAATGACAGCAAAAGTTGATTAAGGTAATACTTGTGTGCATATATACTAAAGTCAGCCTCATGGAAGTTAAAGCTTTGAACAAATTAAAGTACTTTCATCACAAGGATGTGAAAGAAACAATAGCTTCTCCATTACTAGTTTTCTTTGGCCCACAGCCGTTAATTGATTGCCATCTCAAAATCCTTATCAACCTCCTTCTTTGTGTCACTAAGACCAAGGGGCCTTATGCTATATTTTCTTTTATGTTAAAAAGTCTTTTTCAATTTTTTATTCATCTTTTTCATAGAACTACTTTAATTTGTATCATTATTTATTAATTTATTTCTTATATATATATATATATATATATATATATATAAAGCACTACCTCAAGAATCCCTTTTATTTCTTTTGCTACCTATTAACTAACAAAAAAAAAAAAAAAAAAGATAACCGAAACAAAGCTCGATGCAATAAGATAATCTTGACATTTTAATATTTTATGAAGTACTTTTTATTACTTTTCACCTGAATGACTCGATTTTATTAATGGTGTTTCGGAAATGATTAAACCATTAAAAAAAGAAAACCTAAAATCGAGGATTAATACATCACTTACCCAATGTTAAGGCAGGGAAGTGGCTGTGGAAGCATGAAAGATGATGTACCAGCGCCATGGTGTTGCTGCTCCCACTGCATCTGCTGCGCCTCTACTGCCACACTTTTCTCCTTTTCTTTGATCTAGTTTTTAAAATTTATGCAAAAAAATAAATATTGTCAGCCATTTCTTTCCTATCTGAATTAATTGGTGTAATTTCATAATATACATGTTTACAAATGAAACAAGAGATGACAGTCAAAGTCTCTACTAATTTGTATGTCGGTTGTCTGTTTAAAGTGTCCTAAATAATCGGTTCTATATTTAAAATCTTGACTCTCATCTTTCCATATTTTTTCTAACAAGTGCTCTATAATATAATATGAGTCCAAATTTGTTGTTTCTAATTTTCTGTTCCATATTATCCTCCAATACAATTTTGACAATTCGACTAAATTTAAAATTTGACCACATATAATATATTAAACAATAAAATAATTAAACAATTAAATTAATTAATGTTAAAGTAGTTTCAGAGGGCCAATAACCAAAAAAAAAAAAAAAAGACCACAAATCTGAATTTTCTATATGATACATTACATAGGTACACATATATACTCAAATATATACAAATAGTATATTATATGTGTGTTTGTACGTATGAGGTCACCTTCTTTTCAAGCAGGTTGTTCTGCTCCCGCATTGCCTTCTCCTGTCATATATTACAAAAGGACAAAACTGAAAATTATGACACGTTTAGGTTGGGGCAGTGCCTGAGCAAATTTTTGTGGGCAAATTTGTTTTTTTGCCCCCAAAGACTTTTATTTCACCGATATGAAAGCGGGATGTTTCAGGTGTTCATCATCATATGCTCAGAAATATCCCGTCTTGCTCTTTCTTCTGTCAGGTGCTACAGCTCTACAAATAACTCCTTTATTTCACATGTGTATATATATATATATTTCTATATGTGTAATCAGTTTTTCCTTTTTTTTAAGAATTTTTATTCATTTTTCTTGGGAACAACACTTTCCTCTCTTTCCTCTCTCTCTCTCTCTCTCTCTCTCTCCCTCCCTCTCTTTTTGCTAAAATTAATTTTCTCGAGAAACCACTTACGAGGCATCTCTTAATTTTCTTGAGAAACAAGTTAATGATCAAACCGTAATCGGCGTTAATGAAGTTTTTTTTTAAGTGAATAGATCAATCTTCTCCCTGTTCTCTTTTTCAAATTATATACCTTCCTAGGTTTTTTTTTTTTTTTTTCTGTTAGTTCTTTTGCCATTTGCCTACTGGCTAGACTTCTTCTCTCTTTTTTTTTTAATCTTCCTTGGATTTTCTTTTGAATTTCTAATAAAATTGAATGAAGAATTAGAGGAGAAAATACATAGATACCAATATAGAGAGATTAGAGGAGAGAATATAGACTAAACACAATAAGAGAACACTCTCTTTCTTTCTCTTTATTTTTCTCATCTAAGCTATATTCCTTTCTATTCTTTCTAGTTTCTTTCCCTCTTACCAAATTTGTGTGTGGAAACGTGATGCGTTTCTTTCTCTTTATTTCCCACCAATGTTATATATATATATATATATATATATTTATTTATTTATTTATTTTCTCTCTCATACTAAATTGTGTAAGCCTTCGTGAGGGATGTGATTTTTGAAAAATACGAGTTATCTCCTTTCAATATTATTTATGTAGTAAATAATGATGATGATGATGATGATGATGATGTTGTTGTCAATAACAACTTTGGTAATATGATCATCAAAGAATTAGTGGGGCAAATTACCTTCTTCTGAAGCTCAGAGATCGTCTCGTTCATGAGTTGGTTCTGCAAAGTGACAATGGTTTTAGAGCAAATCTACCTAATCGATTCAAAAGGGGAAAAAAATACTGATTACGGACTGCTTGCATATTAGACGTTTTGGTTGGCATATTACCTTTCTTGATCTTATATTTTTAAGAGCGGTATCAAGCTGTTGCTCCAAATTTTGGATGTCCCTTTGACTCAAAGACTCCAGATCTTCTCCAAAAAAGTGCCTGTAAGAGTTCAATAATTAGCAGCAACAAACATACATAGTTAAACACACACAAAGCTATCTATGCGCGCGCGCGCACACATATATATATATATATATATGTATATATATATAGGTTTTCTACTTCCTTCTGGTGGAAGGTCCGCATTAAAGTAGCATGTAAAAAGAAAAAAACATAACATGAAGCTCAATAAACATAATATCAATATTCAAAAGGAAAAAACATAACATGAAGGTCAATAAACATAATATCAATATTCAAATGACGTAACATTGAGAAATTTAGTTATCCAAAGACTATCATACATTTTCAACACCTATCAATGTTGGATTGATAGAATAATAAGAAATTTAGTTATCTAAAACCAATGTCACACAGTTTCAACGTTAATATTACGTTCAATAACCATGTTATCTTTTTTACTTTTATATGTTACGTTTTAGAGGGAGGGATAGTCATTCCCGAAGGACCTTAGAACAATCGTATGTGTGTGTGTATATATAATATATATATTGAATATGTCCTATCTAAAGTTGTACACTAAGTAAAGTACTAACATCTTACTTACCGATAGTTGTATTTAAAAGTTCACTAAGTATTAAAAGTTAATTGATTCATCATTTAACAATTAACTTTGTTAAATTACAACTTGATGTAAAAGAACTTAATGTCCAGAACAATATTTGGAAACAATGAAAAGTTGTGATAAAGGTAATACCTACGGTTTTTCTGCAAAAGCTCAATTTTAGCCATGAGTCTAGAATACTCCACGGTCCAGTTCCCCTGCATAATCTATGACATTACAGATGAATGAGCCCATTTTTTCAGCATTGGTGATGTGGCCAATGAGGAAAAAAAAAAAAAAAACAGAACAAAACAAAAAAACCAAACGAAAGAAAGAAAGGGCAAAAAAAATCTGGAAAACCGAGAAGGAAAAAGGGCTGTAGCTAATTAGTCTATATTTTCAAGGTAACTTACGTCACAACGTAAAATCTATGTAAAAAGCATATAAAAGAAAAGATACAGTGTGTATATATATATATATATATATATTAGTCCTATGGAGGTTTTTATTTAAATTTCACGTTGTTGGTTTCTTGAGAATATGACATGAAGATCAATGGTGGATATTTGTTACTGAAACTTTTATAATTTCTCTGATGGAGATATATATGCGGCGCCAAAATGTGTTCACTATGGTATAATCTAAAACATAGGAAAATAACGGATAGCAAAATATAAGAGGTATTATTAAGTAAGAGTTTGCTTCAAAAAAATTAAAAGGAGAAGGAGAGTGGTGGAAGGGATTAGCAAAAGGATCTTGGATCTTATGGTTGTTTGGTGAAAAAGAATGAATTGAATAAGAGATTTTAAATCTTTCAAACAAACCCGATTTTAGTCTTAAATATGCAAATATTAGAGAGGGAAATCCATACCAAATATACACTATATAGAAAAATCCTCTCTATATCCTCACCTAGGTTAACCTTTTTCTTTTTCTTTTTTTTCTTTTTCTTTTTTCTTTTTTCTTTTCTCTCCTTTTCTTTCTATCGAACAAAGCCTAAAGCCAAAAGGAGATAAATACTACGGAATGGAGAAGTTTAGAATAAGAAAATGATACCGTGTCGGAAGATTTCTTTTAAACTAGATATTATCATATTGTCTTCATCAGAGATGTATAAGGAACAAGTACAAGACAACAAATACACACACACACACACACATATATATATATATATATATATATAAAATATGGCACACATTCAAATAATTCAAATAAAAAATATCACAAGATAAATTTATAAATATTGTTGATGAAAATTATAAATAAACTGAAACGAAGTATACGACAATCAATTACATATTGTAGAGTAATGATATGGTAAGAGAGACCTGAAGATGGGATTCAGTATCCATTGTCACTAATTGTCTTTCTGCATAAGAGTATCGCTCATAGCGTTCCAGTATCTTCTCCATGCTGTCATGAATATTAATTGCATAATCCAAAAATCCAAAAAGTTAATAAAAAGAAGTATATTGCTAAATCTCAAAGAGAGGTAAGTTTTAGCCTTTAAGTTTAAAAGGAGTTATGTCCATTCACTCAGTGTCTACAAAAAAAACAAAAAAAACAAAAAAAAAGAAAAAAAAAAAAAGAAGAAGAAGAAGAAGAAGAAGCATATAGTTCAAGAGTACTGATTTAACTTCCTTGACATACATACATATTATATATATATATATATATGTATAAGTTTCATAAGAAGAGAGAAGAAATTAAAAAAAACATAAAGAAAAGAAAGCATTGCAAAAATGTATAATATATGATCTCCTAGTACAATCTATATATTGAAGGCGTTCAAAAAGTTACAGAAGAAAAGTTGATCAGCAGCATTATTGCAATTTGGTATTTGTCCTCAAAATGAAACTTTAAACAATTCAAATTCAAATTTCAAATTTAGCTTAAAAAGACAAAAGTATCAAAACTGGTACTAATTGCTACTCACATTTTTTTTGCTTTACTTGGAAGATCAACCAAGCTAAATGTTCTTAAGTAGTCTTAAGAACTAACAATGTTATTTCTCTTATATATGTTTGTCTAATTCCCCAAAAGAGTGGCTCAAGTCCTTCACCAAAACAGGTAAATTCAAAGAGTCTACACTAGCTAAAATCTTTAGCCCTACAGAATCATAACCATATCTATGAGAAGTCAATATCCAATGTGACTTCACATGCTGTCTTTACAGTAACATTAGAAGTACAGTCCATTTATTTCACATTATGGTACACCATAACCTCAGAAAATTATTACCTATTACACTCTTCTTGACACCTAGATATCAATTCATTATACAAAACTAAATTTATCAATTATAACTTTCTTCCTTTTTTTTTTTTTTTTTTTTTTTGGCCACAGAATTCTGACTTTCATTTATAAGCATATATAACTTTTATTTGCTTTACTCTCTGTTTGGTATGAAAGAAAATTGAATGGAAAGAAAATGGTGGAGGGATTTTGGGATAGAAATTAACAGATGAGTGTATTTGGTTGGAGGAAAGTTTGGATGGAAAAACTACCAAGTAGGTTTTATTATTTTTTCTCCTCTCTAAATTGGAGATTATCAGATACAAAATATTGTCAATTATATAAATAAGACAAAATTAGAAAATTATCCGTATAAATTGTATAAAAAAATTTGGAAACAACTCTCTCCCCTATAGTGTTTTGATACTTTTTTGTTATCAGTAGCCACCCAACGTATGAAATCGACACAAATGATAAAAACCTTGGGATGTGGGTTGACAGAGCAAAAATATCAAGAAATGGCAAAAAAAGTAATGTTGCTTGGGCTGTTGGTCTTGGGTTGGAGCGGCTAGCAATGGTGCTATTTGACATTCTGCCTATTTTACAAGTGAAGAATTGTATTAGTTGTGTTGGATAAAAAAGTAATTATATTAATTATAATTTTTCTATCCTTTAGGTTTTACTTTCAATACCAAACATATAGAAGTAAATTCATTTTCTTTTCTTCCTATCATACTAAACAACTAAAGAGAAAATTAAAATCTTTTCTTTTCTTTTAGTTTTTCATCCTTTATAATTTTCCTTTCCCTCTCATTTTCTTTCCTTCCTACTAAACTGAGGCTTAATCTTGACCTGCTTCAGTGGTTCTGCCAAAGGATCAGCCAAGTTCAACTTTGAATATTCTCAAAACTTGCTTCTTAATAATATTATATTCTCGTTCTCAAGTAGCTAGCACTTATAGTACTATTGTAGATCATTTGTTGACTAACTTTGTTATAGGCAATATATATAGAACAGTGGTTTAAAAGTAAAGACTTTTGCTAGGAGATTCAAACTCAATCAAGCAAGTATATAGCTCATTTAGGAATATAGTTTAAACTAACAATTTAAACTTACAATATTATAGCAATTTAAATTATTTGAAAGAAAATATTGGCAAAACTAGTTAAAACTTTTATTTTTAGTTCAAACTATGCTCTCAACAACCTTATCTATGCTAATGAATTCTAAATCCATATTATACAAATATAAATGTCCTTTTTTGATATGTTGTACGTGATATAATTGGAAGACTTTCAAGACACTGAGGTTTGCAAATTCACCTAAAAGTGACTTCACTCATCTAAACCAAATATTCAATTTTGTGTTTTGACCTGAAATTTAGGAGCATGTATCATTAACATGGACAAGATGACCCAGAACTAATCTGTTTATAGCCTTTTGGGAAACTCTCAAGGATAAATCTCACAAAAAAATTTTCGAACATTTCAAATAAAAAAAATCAAGGTTAGCCATACTTCAATAAAGTCCAATATTATCCAACAAATATAGAAAATGCATTTGGATAAATAAATTTGTAAATGACAAAATTAATTACCATTAGAAGAGCTCCAATGTAAACTATCCAAGCAATGTATATATATTTTTTCTGTTTAAAAACATAACTTTTTTTATTTCATTTGGGAAATCATCTAAAAATTTCAAGGACTGATTAGATATGCATTTTTTTTCCTAAAGGTTATTATTGCCAAGGATTTGAATTTTGGACATAATATATTGATTTACTAATTTATTTAAATAATTTAAGCAGCGAAGTTCAATACTAGACCACATAATTTCTTTTTCAGGGAGATTTCATTTTGTTTAATTTCAGAATGCATTTTTTAATTTTGTGTGAGGTACATGTATCAAGGTATGATACTAAAATTATTAGATGATTTTTTCTTCAAAACTTATGAAACCGTGAACGTAGAACCAAGTTATTAATTTTCAAATACTTGTATGCATATGCTTGTCTTTCTATAGCATATATATACAAAATATTATTTAGCAAAAAAAAATGCATAAAAATATTTGCAGTTCTTAAACAAGTAAAAAATGTGATCAAGAAATTAATTTTTTTTGTTTTGCACTTCTAAAAAATATATAAAAAAAAAAATCAAAGTAAAGCACCTCAATATATTAAAATTCCATCTTATAATACATCGAAATTTTGGTAATAAACACGGTTTTCACATTTCTAAACTTCTAGCCAGCTCTAGTAAATTAAGGATCTGATAAAGCAAGGTAATAATACCTAGCTTCAAAGTAATTAACAAAAAAAAAAAATTTCCTAGCTTCAATGGCTAGACTTTAATCTTTCTTTCAAGCTAGGCTTTCATCTTATTCCTTGAAGAAGCCGCTGAATACAGGCTCATAAATATTAAACCGTCTTCAAAAAGATCTACCTATCTCACATACCAAAATATCAAAAAGTCGACAAATCCACAACTTTTATCCAAAACAACACAAAATTAATAAGATAATTAGCTTACAAAAAAATTGAATGAAACAACAGATGCTAGTTATAGAAGGTATTCATCAAAAAACCAAAAAGGAATATATTAAAGAAAAAAATTTAGAAAAGAGAAGGGCACTGCAAGTTTCAAAGTTCAAGAACTGCTCGTCCGTAGATCACGGATTTTCAAGGCATGACTCTCTCTGTGAGTCATCAGATCAAAAATCATGAACAAAAAACAAAACCCCAAAAAAAAAGAAAAAGAAAAAAACACCACTAAAGTACATCTGGGGAACACAACTTTATACATGTTGTCATTGACACAAAGTACTCTAAATCTCATAACCCTACTCATCATGAAAACATCTCTCACACAACATCACTCAACTGTTCGTCTTAGATATATATTTCTTCTTCTTGAGCCAAAACAGTAAAACCAGAAAAAAAAATATAAATATATATACACACTAAGGAAGAAAAAGATGAAGAGAAATGAAAACATGAAAAGTGGAAGAAGAGAAGAAGTTTTTTTTTAAAAGAAAAAAAATAGCGGTGAAAAAAAAAAAAGGGATAACGGGGTGGATTACCAAGAATCAGTGGAGTACTCAAAGAGCTTTCCTTTGTGGGAGAAGACAATAACAGCAACTTCAGCGTCACACAAGACAGAGATCTCATGGGCTTTCTTGAGCAAACCATTTCTCCTTTTGGAAAAAGTCACCTGCCTATTGATCTTGTTCTCTATGCGCTTCAGCTGAACCCTACCCCTTCCCATGATTTTTTCTTCCTTTTTTTTGTTATTGTTTTTTTTTTTTAATTTTTTTTCCTTACCCTTAATTTGCTCTAAGCTAGAAAGTCCAAACAAGGCAAGTTTTTCTAACCCAACCCCCTAAAAAAGAAAAAAAAAACCAACCTGGAAACTTGAAAACCCAAATATTAAACAGTGAGAGAGAGAGAGAGAGAGAGAGAGAGAGATAATAGAAGGAAAGGGGAAGAAAGAGAAAGAACTAATATGGAATGGCTCTTTCCCTTGTTACCAAATGTGAAGGTGACTGAGAAAACGTGTGCAATAACCCAATACAATATATGAGGAGAAAGAGGAAGGGAAATGGTGTGTTTAATAGGGAAATGCGCTGATGAGGGATTTTAATGGCAAAAGCGGTTTTGGGTGGTGGGAAAGATTACAAACTTGGAAAGAGAGAAAACCAAAGTGGTTTTTCTTTTCCTTGGTGGGAATACCGCAGTGGTTTTTAAGGATGTGCTGTCGACATCTCATTGACTGGACTAACTGTGCAGTCGTTATTGTATGGGTGGAAACCACAAGTTTTGTCTTCAGAAAATAAAATAAAATAAAATAAAAAAGAAGTTAGAGTGGGTTCAGGGGTATTTGTACGGACAAACCCAAAAGGCATTCATTGCTTCTGTTGACGGCGCTCATGTAGCCAACTATAGGCAGATTCTTTCTTTTCCTTTTTTTCTTCTTCATTTTACTTATTTATCTTTCTTTCTTTCTTTCTTGAGTTAATTACCTTCGAAATGGTGAACCCCAGGCGTTTGTTTGGTTACTTTCATTTGGAAGATTGTGTAGGGATAGCATTAAAAAGAAAGTACATAGTAGTTACTATAAGCCAGGATTGCTTGCATCTTATGTGCAGTTGGGTTGAACTAATACAAGGGGTAGGGATTCAAACTCAATTGTCTACCAAAACAAATTCAAACGTTGGGCAACGTAATTTAAAAAGTGTTGTTTTAATTATTACAGTGTAAAGTCCTTACATGTTACAATAAAATTGTTTTAACTTTTAATTTTAATTACATTATGAAACGCACTTTTAAGTTTTCTTAGAAGAAATAACGTTATAAACAAAAAAAAAAAGAAGATAAGATCATATCTTAGATATAGAGCACGCCTTTTTACTTGACAGTCCCGCGATTTATTATGTAGACATATATAATCAAACAATTTATACTTCAACAACTGTGATGGGATGACTCAATTTTTTTTCCTCAACTTGTTCAAGTGCATATCGGTACTTTGCAAGTCCTTGGCTGCCAAATTCTGTGAAGATTTATCTCATATTTTTCTTGATTGTATATAATGATGAATCACATTATTTGATGTTTCTTCTTCATTTGGCTCTATTTTGAATCTCTATTTTTATTTTCTTCTCTACTTAGTTGTTTCTTCAATAATTATGTGTCATGTCATGTTAATTTGACAACATGACCATACAAACAGAAGCTAAATTCTACTCAAACTATTTGAAAAACTAAACGAGTCATCAAAAATTTATTAAGAGACATTTAAAGAGACATGAAAATGGGATAGTAGATCTAAAAACCTCTATACCTACGGGATGAAAAGAATTTCACAACTCTTGTAATACGGAGAACTTAAGTGTTAACTAACTAAACCAAGCGGTCTTTCAGAACTACTACTTAATTAATTGGTGGGATATGTAGGGAAGAAGAGGCTACATATCTCACTACTTTAGTACTATTGGATATGTAGTAAGAATTCTTGCACACCATTCATATACTGTTTAATAATAATATATACATATATATATATATATATATATTTCAATTTAAGACTTACGAAATAGATAGGAAATAGATATAAGATTTTCGTTTGACTAAAAAATATGTGAATGGTGTGCAAGAATGCTTGGATTTTACCAAAATTTATGTCCAAGGTGATAAAATTTGGTGTCCTTATGTTCAATGTGTAAACCATAAATTTCATTCAATGCCAACAAGGAGGCAACATCGAATGCAGCTTTTTTTATTTTACGTTATATTGGGGACTTAATTTTTATTGATAATGGTTTACAAGCACTATCTTAGACATAGCTAGATATAGAATACGTGACTTTGCAATGTAAATATATATATATACATATATAAATCTATATGATTTTGTAAAAATTTTATAGTTCAATATAATTATATGATTATGCAATCAGGGCCTTATATTAATGGTGAAAATACGTGACTAGCCATCCTCTAGGAAACTAAAAATTTTTGATTTTTTTTTTTAGCTTCAAACCAATTTTTCACTTAAAAACGTCGTAAAACAAGCACCTTACATGATAGTTTTTCTAAAAACCTTTGTGTAAGGCCTAGCTTGCACGACAATTTTTACTAAAAACCATCGTGTAAGCTTAGCTTTTTAGGACAGCTTTTAATAAAAACTTTCATTGTAGTCTTGACCCCAAGACTCCAGAACCCCGCCAAAATAAGGTTTTTATGAGAGTACAAAAACGTCATGAAAAGTCCCATTGGTACCACGATAGATGATCACATTACGGTTTTTTAACTGTTATGAAAACATATCACGACGGTTTTAAAACGGTTGTGTAATCTATAGTTTCTACTAGTGTCCTCATCGAGTGAATAACAAATGCAAGCTCTCCACATCGTCGCGGCAGTGGCTCTTTGAACGTCGTCGTTTAAATTTACTTCTGCTTCTTCACCTTCGATGGCAATTGATCGGTGATTTTTTTCGGTTCTAAGGGACGGATAGAGAAAGTATCTATCTGCTTTAATTTGCTTTTTGTCATCAGCGATGTTTGTTCTTTGAGCTTCTGATCACTTCCAATCGAAAGTGATCAATTGATTATAAAAAGGACTGGCAAAAAATAATGAAATCCATGTGATCTATCCATCTGACATTAAAATTTATTTTACTGAAGAATAATATTTAGCTAGTAGAAGGAGATTAAGAATTCACCCATATAAGTTAGGCCTTCCAACGACTCAACTATTAAGACTCATTAGCTCAAAACTAGACAAAAACCCATTATGGCCAATGACTAAA
Source organism: Artocarpus hirsutus (assembly GCA_946598075.1). Lineage (NCBI taxonomy): Eukaryota > Viridiplantae > Streptophyta > Magnoliopsida > Rosales > Moraceae > Artocarpus > Artocarpus hirsutus. The sequence goes on from CAMOHE010048230.1 coordinate 17,722, forward strand.
AAACAACATCACATCAAATATATTGTGAATAAGGCAGGGCATAATTTTTTCTTGTCTTTTATATATATATATAAACCAATTATGGACAATGACTATAAAACGGCATCACATCAAAAATATTGTGAATAAGGCAGGGCATAATTATTTTTCATATATATATATATATATAGATATATTATATTTAAGTTTCTTTCCTAAAGAACTCTTTGGAGTAATTCACTTTAAGTTTGATCTTTCAGTCGACATTATCGTATCACGAAAGGGTTCAGTGACTGCTTAAAAAGTGAATGGGGATCTCAGCGACCGGCAGGGACACTCTTTATCCTCTTCTTCCTCGAATTGGGTCAATCTTGGCTTAATATAGAGGAAAAAAGTTCATAAAAATAAGTTAATTTTAAAGGCGACTAGAGGGGTACCAAGGTCTAGGAAGCTCACGGTACAGAGGGGTCTCTATCTACAGTAGGTATTTTGTCGACGCCGAAGGGGTTGGATGCGGTGTCATCAAAGAAGAAGAAGCAGAGCAGTTTACGATTTTTTTAGCAAAAGAAATATTTGAAAGCAAAAATAAAAGTTTTTAAGATTTTATCTTGTACAATAGCACGCTAAAAATTCTGGTGAACTGATCACTGAGGAGCATTTGATTTTATATCAATGGTTTAAAGTGCACTACTAGTAGTGTACCAGGAGGGCACACTACCATAGCTTCTCCCTATATTTTTAAAGACTCATCCAAACACAAATTAAATTCAGTTTAGATTTCAATTTAAAGTAGAACAAAAAAAGTACAAATTAACATAATCTGAACCAACAAATTACTCAACAAGGGATACATATTATGTATGCTTCTTCACTTGGATGTGATTTTTGGCCCCGCCTCTACAGAAAATTTAATCAGAAGAGCCGAGCATGACTCAACTAAGGAGTGAGAGGAAATACAATTTTAGGGGAGAGGAATGCAATTCTAAGAAAGGTACAATGCAATTCTAAGTGAGACAAAATGTGATTTTTATAAAATTTCATACACAATACCAAAATAAAAAAATTCAAGAGGTGTAGCCGCTCATCTTAATCCGTGCATAGCTCCGCCTCTCACTATCTATATGTCTATATGAGGTAAAACTCCATAAAATAGTAAAAAAGAACAACTAGCTAGTAGCTAGTATTGAGGAAAACATTAATATATTGGCACCTTCTGGAACCCTTGCAGTCAAATAACTTCCTATGTTAGAATTGTTGCCCATTGGTTAATAGAATGAAAGGGAGAGAAAGCTAGCGGGTTTTGGAAGCTTTATGTAGAGGGTAAAAAGTGGAAAATCATATTACTTATCAATCAAAAAAAAAAAAAAAAGTGGAAAATTATGTACGAATAGATGTGAAGAGACATTATCCTGGGGGTGACCACATCCCCAACCCACGCCCATGTGGCCCCCTTTGTAGCCCATGCCTAATTCAAAGAATATATCCCCATCTCTCCTTTCGCCTTTTTCCTACGCGGATGCAATTAATAATGGCTCTCTCTTACTCTCTCCTCTCGTCTATAAATCACACACCACAACACAAAAGTCTCTTTCCCCTATTTGAATTCACTGCCATAATTTTCATCTAGCTTTTTGGCTTGAGAAATTTTAGGCAGACAAAACTACAAAGTACACGTGCGAAGGTCAAATCTTCCCTTCACTTTCTTTTCTTGAAATTTTGCCCTGGCCATGGGGATAAGTTTGTTTCCTTATTTTGTGTATTTAATTCAGCTGGTACAACTTCATTAACTAAATAATTTAGTGGAGGATGGAGGAAATTGTACCGTCACCTTAAATTATTTGCTTTTGCATAATGTATTTTGAAGTTTTGATTTGGACATATTATACATGAATTTTGAAATCATGATTGACAATTCAGGTCTAAGAGCTAACCATTGTTAAGAAGCATTGATGGTTTTAGTCATGAGATTTGTACGTGAGATTTTTTTAATTGTAGAGCTCGTCATTTTAAGAAGAAAAAAATTAAAACTCAATACGTGAAAAATTTATTGAATAGAAATTAAAAGTAGCTATCAGACTTTAATTGCTAATAATTTCTAAGTTCACCATGTATTTTATTAAAATTGAAAATTTAAGATGTATTAAGAAAAAACAATAGTTCAAGTACGCAGAGGATAATATATATATATATATATATATATATATATATATATATATATACACTTCAATTAATGTTTTTTCAACCATCCAAGCAACTCATAGCATTGAGAATATATCCAACAGTCTTCATTCACCTAAGGGCATTAAAAATTGCTAATTGCTTTTCACAGCCTAAACCCAGTTAACTCCCACAGCCTTTTGTGTTATTTTTAATTAATTTATTTATTATTTATTTAGTTTTTAAATGATAATAAATAAATAAAAATAAATTTAAATGGTCCAATAACAAGTATTTTTTAAAGGGTGTCAACCAAAGTGTGTTTAGAACTGCTATAACACTTCAGAAAAAATGCCTCTTTTCATGAAAGGTAACGTACACCCTGATGGTGAGTGTCTACAAATATTACGTAAGAGGGTCCCAAAACCGTGCAATTTATTTCAGAAATACACCATCTCTCAAAATTATAAAACGTTTAGAATAGCCTCTTCTTTAATTCCCAAAATTTCTTCAAGAATTTCTTCCGGAGGTATTCTCCATTCAACTGAATTTGACAATGGCTGGAGGTTATCTTTTCTTTCCTTTACGTTTCCCCATTTAGATGATTTTCATGTAATTTGGTTTGTACACATATGAAAATCATAACTCTGTATAAATATAAATTTCTAACATTTGGTATGAGAGTGTGGTTTTTTCTCTGCCTTCATATGGTTGAATGGAGTTTTCTCAAAATACCCAAATTTTTTGTTGTATTTGATGAAAACCAACATTAAAAATCATTAGAAAATTAATTTTCTAACATTTTTGGATTTTTAAAGCGTTAATTTTGATGCTCATAAGGTATAGAAATGACCGAGTCAGTCATTGGACTTATTTGGGTCAAATTCAGGCAAAGAAAACTCGAAATAATGTGAAAAACAAAATCAAGTCCAAAAAACGACATGTCGTTTTGGCCCTTGAAGGATGCATTTTGCAAGCACAAAACGACATGTTATTTTTCATTAAGAAAAACAACATGTTGTTTTACTCAGTGAAGGACGCAAGTTGTTTCATGAAACGACATGTCGTTTTCATCAGTAACGAAAACGACACGTCATTTTGGAGGGCATTTGGCGCTTTAGGCTCAATGCCCAAAACGACATGTCATTTTTTGGGCAAGAAAAATAAAAAAAAATCCAAAAAAAAATTTATTTTTTTAGATTTTTTAATTTGGGTATTTTAGAAAATTGGTTTTTAATAAATCTAAAATGAATTTAATAAAAACCAAAATTTTATTATTTCTATTTAAATAAAATTTTGGAAATTTATTTTAGATATGTTGTTGAATTTATGCATAATTTATTTTGCATGTATTCTTTAGTTGTTATTTTTAATACATGTAAATTTATGAATATTCTATACATGAAAATTAAATGTCTTGAGTGATTTGTATAAGTTTAATTAATTTAAGAGTAGCCATAACATCTTAGATTATATTAAAATTATACGTTAAGTTTTTCAAATCACATTGAGTTAAATGGGCATTAATTGTAACTAATTATGTTTAGTATAATAAAATTTATCCCATAGGAAATTTTATTATATTAAATATGATTGGTTATGATGAAATATTAAACTATTTTCTTAATTTGCCCACAGGGATTGAGAAATAGAATATAGTTTAATAGTTTCATGATATGGTTGTATGTGAATCAATGTAATTTAGAAACTTAGCCCACAGACAGTTTTTATAGGTCATATAATTCATAATTCTTGTAGCATGATTTGCATTGGTAAACATGACATATAGTTGTTACCTTCAATTTTTGTGACATGAGCATATATGTTTGATGTATTGCAATAATTCAACCTGTTAATTTATCTGATATGAAATGTAATATTCTCGAGCTTAAGGGTGATAACTATAAAGTTTGAAAGGAGATGATTCTCCTTCATTTAGGGTGGATGGACATTGACTATGCAATTAGAAGGGATGAACCACCCTCTATCATAACCAACACTCCAAATGATATTAGTTGATATGAAAAATGGGAGCAATCCAATCATCTCTCAGTTATGTTCATAAAGACTCAGATCTCTGTTGGGATTAAGGGTTCAGTTGATCAATATGACAATGTTCGAGCACTACTAAAGGCTATTAATGAACAATTTGAGTCTTCAGATAAGGCATTGGCAAGCACCTTGATTATGCAGTGTTCATCCTTGAAGCCTACTGGTATAAAAGGCATGCGCGTGAGGTTGAGATGTTTGATTCGTTCCTAGTACATTACATTCAAAACACTCTATCCTCTAAGTATGGCCCTTTTAAGATCTCTTATAACACACATAAGGACAAATGGTCAATTAATGAGCTATTGACCATGTGTGTTCAAGAGGAGGGAAGACTCATCATTGGAAGAGGGAAAGAAAGTAAATTTGGTAACCCAGGGTAAAAAGAAAAATCAGACCAAGCAAAAGGAGAAAGGTAAGGTTCTTGCCTAGTCGGATATTAAGAAGAAGTTCAAGTGTTTTTTTTGTAAAAAGAAGGAGCACATAAAGAAGGACTGCTCCAAATTCTAGGGTTGGCTTGATAAGAAAGGTACTCAACTCTCACTTGTCTGTTATGAATCTAATATGATTAATGTTAATTATAACACATGGTGGATTGACTTCGGTTCTACAATCCATGTTACCAAGTCCCTACAGGGATTGCAAAACCTATGGAAGTCAGTAGGAAGTGAGCAAAGCATCTATTGTGGAAATAAGATGAGCTCACATGTGGAGGCTATAGGAATGTACAAACTAGTCTTAGGTAGTGGCTTTATTTTATATTTGGAAAAGACATTCTATATTCCTAGTTTTTCTAGAAATTTAGTTTTAGTTTCCAGACTTGTATCAGTGGGATATTCTTTTAAATTTTTAGAATCTTATTTCAATTTGTTTTAAAATCTGATTTTATTGGATATGGTACTTTGTCTGATAGTTTTTTCTATCTTAATTTACAAAATGCTGCCAATTATACTACTATGCACGTTCATAAATATGTTGGTATAAAGCGATGTGTTAAAAATGATGAATCCTCTATGTTGTGGCGTCAGAGATTAGGACATATCTCCATTAAAAGAATTAAGAGATTAGTAAATGATAGAGTACTTAGTGCTTTAGATTTTACTGATTTTATTGAAAATCATACATACAGATATTTGGAGTTCAGACATGGACACATACTCTCAAAGGTACTTTGTCTCTTTCATAGATAACTACTCACAATACATGTATCTTTACTTGCTTAATAATAAAAACAAAGCACTAGATGCTTTTAAGGTCTTTAAAGTGGAAGTAGAGAAACAATATGGAAAGCAAATTAAGATCGTGAGATCGGATAGAGGTGGAGAGTACTACGGTAGATACACTGAGTATGGATAAGCACCTAGTCTTTTTGCTAAGTTTCTTCAAGAACATAGGATTATTGCCCAATACACTATGCCTAGTTCTCCAGACCAGAATGGTGTAACTGAAAGAGGAAACTGAACATTAATGGACATTATGCGAAGTATGCTTGCTAGCTCCAAACTTCCTGAGTTCTTATGAATTGAAGCTCTTAAGATGGCAGTGTATACATTGAACCAAGTTCCAACCAAGGTTGTTCCCAAGACGCCTTTTGAGTTGTTTAAAGGTTGAAAACTGAGTTTACGACATGTACATGTTTGGGGATGCCAGTCGGAGGTAAGAGTTTATAATCCGTAAGAGAAAAAGCTAGACCCAAAGACCATAAGTAGATAGTTTGTTGGTTATGCTGAACAGTCTAAGGGATACAGATTTTATTGTCCATCTTATAGTACTAGATTTGTGAAATCAGGAATGCAAAATTTCTTGAGAATGACTTAATTAGTAGGAGCGATCGATCCTGGAACACTGTCCTTGAAAAAGATCATACAAATGTTTTACCTTCTACTTCTTATGATAGATTGATTGTTGTGCACAACATGCCTAAAGTTCAAATGCATGATGAACAACAGTAAATCATTCAAGTTCCACAAACTGCTGATCAAGAGATAGTGGATTCAGCTGAACAACAGATACAAGAACTTGTTAAACATCCTGTTGAACAACACGTTCCTCAGGAGAATGTTAAACCAACATTAAAGAGATCTACTAGAGAAAAGCGATCGGCAATACCTAGTGACTATATTGTGTATCTGCAAGAGTCTAACTACAATGTTGGAGCCGAAAATGATCCTGAAACATTTTCACAGGCCATGAGTTTTAAGGAATCTAACTTATGGTACAATGCCATGATAGACGAAATGGATTATATGGCATTTAATAGAGTTTGGGATCTCGTTGAGTTGCATAATGGTGTAAAAGCTATTGGATGTAAATGGATCTTTAAAACAAAGAAAGACTCAATGAGCAACATTGAGAGATATAAGGCAAAACTCGTTTCCAAAGGATTGACTCAAAAAAAAGGAATTGACTATACGGAGACATTTTCTCCTGTATCTAAAAAGGATTTTCTTCGAGTCAGTATGGCATTGGTTGCCCATTTTGATTTGGATTTGTATCAAATGGATGTAAAAACGGCCTTTCTTAATGGTGATCTAGAGGAAGAGGTTTATATGAAACAACAAGAACTATTTTTCTCTAGTGATGGTGAGCATTTAGTCTGCAAGCTTAAGAAATCCATATATAGATTAAAACAAGCCTTTCATTAGTAGTATTTAAAGTTCCATAACGTTATCTCTTCATTTGGTTTTGAAGAAAATATCATGGATTAATGTATATACTAGAAGGTCAGTAGGAGTAGGATTTGTTTCCTTATGCTATATGTGGATGATATATTACTTGCAACTAATGATAAAGGTTTGCTATATGAGGTGAAGCAATTTCTTTTAAAGAACTTTGAAATGAAGGATATTAGAAAGGCATCTTATGTCATTGGCATTAAGATCCATAAAGACAGATCTTGAGGTATTTTGGGTTTGTCTTAAGAAACCTATATCAACAAGGTTCTAGAGAGGTTTCAGATGAAAGATTTTTCACCAAGTGTAACACCTATTGTGAAGGGTGAAAGGTTCAGTTTGAACCAATGCCTGAAAAATAAGCTCGAATGGGAACAATGAAAAACATTCCATATGCTTTAGCTGTTAGAAGCCTAATGTATGCTCAGGTCTGTATAAGACCTAACATTGCATTTGTTGTGAGAATGTTGGGCAAATATCAGAGTGACCAAGGTATTGACCATTGGAGAGCTGCAAAGAAGGTGATGAGATACCTTCAACGGACTAAATATTACATGCTCATATATAGACGAACTAATAATCTAGAGGCGATTGATACTCCGATGCAGACTTCGCTAGCTGTATTGATTCACGAAAATCAACATGTAGTTATCTTTTCATGTTTACCGGTGGAGTTGTATCTTAGAGGAGTGTGAAACAGACTTTGACTGCTAAATCTACCATGGAGGCCGAGTTCGTTTCTTGTTTTAAAGCTACTTCACATGGTGTATGGTTGAAGAGTTTCATATCTGGGCTTAGAATTGTGGATTCTATTTCTAAGTTATCGAGATTGTACTATGACAATTCAACTGTGGTATTTATGGCCAAGAACAACAAGAGCGGTAGTCAAAGCAAATACATCGACATTAAGTACTTGGCTATAAGAGAACGTGTTAAAGAAAAGAAAGTGGTCATTGAACACGTTAGCACTGAGTTGATGATTGCCGATCCTTTAACTAAAGGCATGCCACCAAAGATTTTTAAAGATCATGTAGTACGAATAGGACTTGGTTCCATGATATGAATTTCATTGTACGTACATTTGGTTATTTTTATGAAACTCTTATTCAGTTATGATGTTTTCTCATATTCAGTTGTGCACATATTCAGTTATTTTGAGAAAGATCAATTAAATTAGACCTGGAATAAACATAGGATTTATTCACTAAGTTACATTACCATTTATGAGTTAGTATTAAGGAATATAATGCATTGTAATACATGGAAGATAATACTTGTTCTAAGAGAACCTATCGCCATGATTCATGTGTTTATTCCTTAAAGTTGAGATTAGTTGATTTTGGTTATTTAGAAAATATACGTGGACTAAGTGGGAGAATGTTATTTTTAATTTATTTATTATTATTTATTTAGTTTTTAAATGATAATAAATAAATAAAAATAAATTTAAATGGTCCAATAACACGTATTTTCTAAAGGATATCAACCAAAGGGTATTCAGAACTGTTATAACACTTCAGAAAAATGCATCTTTTCATGAAAGGTAACGTATACCCTGATAGTGGGTGCTATAAATATCATGTAAGAGGGTTTCTAAACTGTGTAATTTATTTTAAAAATACACCATCTCTCAAAATTGTAGAAGTTTTAGAAGAGCCTCTTCTTTCCAAAATTTCTTCAAGAATTTCTTATAGAGGTATCCTCCATTCAACTAAATTTGACAATAGTTGGAGGTTAGATTTTCTTTTCTTTACGTTTCTGCATTTCGATGATTTTCATGCAATTTGGTTTATACATATATGAAAATCAAAACTCTGTATAAATGTAAATTTCTTACATTTTGAACATTGCTATTTGGCTCCACGTCCTCAAAATCTGCTGCAGAAATGTCCCACACTCCCTCTTCTTTCAATTTTTTTTATTTGTTTCCGCATTATTTGAATATGACCCAACTTTTAATCTCTCTCATAAATAAAATGATGGCAAACGTCAACTTTCAAAATTGTATGAAACTTAGACCTGAAAAAACAAATATTTTAGCGTGAAAAATTAGACCTTGCACTTTAGTTCCTTAATTATAAACATAGCTTAATTTTTGTATTATAATATTTGAAAAATAGACAGAAAGAAAAGAAAATGGCTCATGATGTTTGAAAAATAAATTGTTTGTTAGCTTAATAATGGTTTCATAACTGTGTGTTTGAGACTCATCAATAAAAAATATTAAAAGAAAAAGTGCATTTGAGAACTAATGGTTTTTATTTTGCCAAATGTGAAGTTGAATGCACTGTTAGAAACTTAAGCCCTCGTAGAAGAAAACCATAGTCCTTTTTTTTTAAAAAAAAAAAAAGGAAGGAAATTTTTTACTGTTAGTAGGTTTTTCACTAGCTAGTATCTTAACTGAAGCAAAAATGAGTGACAGGGAATATGAAAAATTATGCTTTTAGTTTGAGTTTGATAAATGATTGCAAAACTAAAACTTCAACTTTCAGCATGTTGAGAATGGTAAGACTTTTTCTATTTATTGTTTGGTGTACCATCGTAGCACATTATTTTTTGTCTATCACTTTTCTTTTCTCGTGTTTTCTTAACTTTCACTTATAGTTTTGTCCCGTCTTTCTCTCTCATTACTATCTCTCTATATTGAGGTAATAGAATTGGAAAAGATAAAATTTTACTTGTTTAATCCAAACGGAGGATTCCAAATCCACCTAAATAACCCACAAGAAGAAACTCAAATTTGAGAGAGAATTCAACTCTAATATTCAACAAGGACACTCACATTTCTGAAAACTTTTAAATTGTCCAATAATAATATTATTAAAAGAAACTTTTGAAGAAAAAAATAATTAGAAAAAGCCTTTTTCTGTTTTTGGAGCAAAAATTATATTTACAAGAGTGTAAAAATCAATTAAACTCATTTTTACAAAAACGTCATTTTCAACATTCTATATAACTAAAAACATTCTTTTGAACCATATAGAGGAATCTTTGGTTTTTTCAAAGAAATTTAATGGTCAAATTTGAGTCAATAATAGGAAATATCTGTATCAGAAAATTTTAAGAAGGGAGTGCAATCCCATTGGTGCGTATTGCATTTTAACTAGTATTTACTACATTATTATTCAAAAAAATCCAAAAACTTATGAAAAGCAAGAATTAAAAAATTTTAACCTATGACTCACATATAGGATGAACTAAAGTTACGTGCAACTGAAAAGAGTATTACGTTAAACTATTATAAAGTTACGTTGTGGTTTTTAAAAATTTATTTGTATGCGCAAAAGGGCAATAGTACCCAAAAAATGAATTGATATTTACGATCTTAGTAAGTCAACTCCTCTTGTTTACATATGATAGCAGGTTGCACCACAATTATTGCAAAAAGATGAAAGTAAACGATACCACTGAGGATACTTTTAGCCTAATTACATGTGACTATGATGTCTAATTACTTAATTAATAGTGGATGTAACTTCCATCGGATAGATGGAAGCAAAATCTTATATATATTATAAATATATACACATATATAAAGAAAGTGAAAATGGTAATAAACTCGCATCATAATACTATAAGCAGTCAATTTCACGTGATCATTACGATTTAATTGGTCATTATCATCATTATCATAAGACAATAATAATAACCCATCTTTTCTATGTTGTGTACGAATGTCAAATTTGATTAGCCAAACAGCTTGCATGTGTCTAATCATTAATGTACTAAGTTTCTGATTAGTACTTAAAAAATATTTTGGAAACGCCTTGTAGATTTACAAAATGAACATGAAAAGTTTTGCCCTGTCAAAGATGCGGCCGGAAGTGGTAATAATCAACCCTAATAAACTCATATATGTGTATAAATACAGAGGAAAATAAGCGACCAAATCTATATCTGGCCTTGTGTAATTCATTTGTGCTTTTTCTTGATGCGCACTATATTATCAAGAAAACAACAAAGTCTATAAAGGTTAGCTCAGAGCTTTATTAATTAGGAAGACAAGGATATGTTGTACAATAATTTACTCAACAAAAAGAGAGATTTTCGTCGTTTGTGGATCATTCGGATAAATGCAGTAATTTGAGCCAATAAAATATACTGCAGTTATAGTACATTAATACACCATCTGTACACGAGGCAGTTACTTCTTAATCATAAAATACTTGCACAAATAGCTATATTAAATAGGAATTGTCTAACATGATCATGATCACTTGGACATGGTTCCGTAATTGCATTTGCATGTCAATACACCGTGCGAATATGTGGTCAGAAAAAATAAGCTTATAATATACGTTGTGTGTGTATATATATATGTGTATACACATATATATGTCTCAATGGAAAGGTCTATTTGTGGAGAGGGACCTATTTATTTGGTGAGTGTAGTGCTCAATATAATTGGTTGAAAATGAATAGAACGGCCATGGAGAAGACCACAGAGCCGTTAAACTTTGAAATTGTTTAGCTTTTTATAGTTCATACTAACAAATATCAATGAATATTTAGTCCACATTGCAAGCATTGTAACATGGGGTCTATATTGCAACTGTTGAAAGAGTTAGGTTGACCGACTTTTCTTTTAATACTGGTACTGGCTAAATTTATATGTACATCATACACAAATTAAATGATTTTGGAGGCATACATGATGCATCATGAAGTTATATTAATAAAGGTAAAAAAAATAAAAGGTAAAAGAATTTTAGATTAAAAGTGTAGTTTTCCTCATTAGGAGATTCACAAAATTAACATCCTACATATGAATTAGTGAAAAATTCTTTTGCCTATATTATACACATATTAAATGATTTTTGGAGGCATATATGATATATCATGAAGTCGTTATGAAGGTAAAAATAAAATAAAATTAGAAGTCAAAAGAATTAAGGTTAAAAGTGTAATTAGGGGATTCACAAAATTAGTGCTACATATGAATAGTGAAAATTGTTTGTGTATATTATACACAAGTTAATGATATTTGGAGACTTTTGATGTATCATGAATTGTTATAAATGTAAAAAACAGGTAAAAGAATTTAAGATTTAAATTGTGATTTTCATCTTTAGGAGATGTACAAAAGTGATACCTTAACACCAAATATATGAATTGTGAAAAATTGTTTGTGTGTCTATGATATTTTTGTGAACCAAGCTAAAAGGTACCCATATGGAACTTGTCCCTTATCAAAAGTGTAGACATAATTACATGTATAATTCGAAGCTAATATATATCTACATATAAATTAAAAACCCGTAGGGTGAGGAGCTAAGGAGGAAACCAAGCTCATGCCCTCTTTATTTCTAAAGAAAGGGTGCTGATCAAGATGTTTAGTATAGTGGTTAGAATCACTGGCTAGAGCTGTAAACACTTTAATATATAAGAGCTTTACATGATAGCAATTTTTTTATTTTCTTGTAGCATCCGAAACTTTACATTATTTCTAATTGAAAAATTAGTTAGAATCAACTAATAATAAATAGGTCAGATTTTGTATCCGCCTCAATATTAGCAGAAGCGCTAGGAGCATATATAGAAAACAAGAAAACAAAAATTAAAATTAAAAAGAAAAAAATTCTCCCTAATTATATATTCTGTTCAAACATCAGAATTTTAGTACGACAATATTCTTTTTTGTAGGAACACGTGCCTCATCTCAGTAAAATGCATATCCTCAGTAATTTATCAATCTCAATCTCAATCTCAATCTCAATCTCATTTGGCCTATAGAAAAAAAAAAAAAGAATTAAAAGCATTTCAGAATCTCATAAATTAATGACGACTGTTCAACTCTTTTTCTTTTCTCTTTTTTTTTTGGTGAATAACTGAATTACGTGCGATTTATAAACCTCATTTGTGAACAGCTTTAAACGGCGCGGCTATTCCTTTTTAAGTGATTACTTTTTTATTGCTATAGCCAAAAAGCACACCCTTATCCAGCAAAAAAAGGAATAGTAATTAATGAAGTTAAAATGGGGCTTTTTACACTAATACTCTCTTGGTTTCCAAAATTACATATTTATAATTGATGAAAACAAATAAAGTTAACGTTCGTTGATTTTAAAAAATATATATATAGAGACAACCCTTTTTTTTTTAGAATTCTACAATGCAAAACCTAAGTTTAGACTATTGAATATTTTAAAATGCCAAAAATTTCCCTCCCTACATCAGAAAAAAGATTTCCAAATGTATGTAGAGTTGAAAGTTGATTTTTTATCTTTATTAAACACCAAAAATGAGTTTAATTGTTTCTTACACACTTGTAACTGTAATTGTAACTATATAATTTGCACTTTAATGGAAAGAAAAAGGTTTTGTTTTTTGTTCTTTATATTTTCAAAAGCCATTCTTCAATAGTAATGTCCTTTCACAGTACACTTACAGTATTTAAAACGACAGAGAGATGTAATGGGACATTTAAGCGATTTAAAGTTGTCTTGTGCTCTCTCTCTCTCTCTCTCTCTCTTGAAATTTCATAACTATATTTGAAGAGTGACTACTTTGTTCTTTTTTTTTCCCCTCAAACCTCTCCTTTTTTTTTAAAACATAAATGTTAATTTATTTTTAAAACACCAATTCTTAAATTATAACTAACGATGTTCTGTAAACTCAAACAGTAACAATTCTTTAAATAACAAAAAATAAACAAAAGAAACAAAAATTAACTATATCTTCTACTATAACACAACCCTTTCATTCTATTAAAATTAACCAAATCTCATTAAAAAAAATCAATTATATCACATTCTTAAAAAATACCAATTACATTGTATGCTGAAATATCATAAATCAGTTCTCTTTTGAAAAAAAATTATCTATCTGGATTTTGGTCGACAAGGGATAGGCGAGGGATTTATTGTTGGTTTTGGTAGAAAGAGAAAGGTGTTGTAATGGCACATGCGGAAAGGAGGGGCACCCAATGCCATGACAGCACCTTTCCCTTTCTGCCAAAACCAACAATGAATTTCGGAGGCTTGGTGCCTAGGCCCTAACGGGAAAAAGGGAGCTACCTAGGTTCATGCTGGGATGCAAAGGATCAAGAAAGTCTAGGCTCATTGTGGGGAGCATGGATGCTCGCGTGGGGAGGATGGGGGTGGCTGTTATGGAAGTGGCAATATGGGCGATGTGATGGACATGTTGGGGAGAAAGATCACCGGCGATGGCTGCTGAAACCTGCTGATTAATGGCTGTGCAAAGGCGATATAAAGACAATGATAGGCTAGCTACTACCCGTGCAGGCGGCAGTGATGTGGGACGGTCTAAAAGTTTGAAAGGTTTTGTTGTTGCACATAATTTGAACATCATTTGAAAATCAAAGAACTAGAGACTAGAGCACATTTAGATAGATGGATGAGACCGATTTGTCTATAATTATGATTTTACACTAAAAATTAATGAGAATAAGAGCGTGTTGTCGTATAGTTTCAATAAGTGGGTGTATCTAATATTTCAACAAAATAAAAAAGGTATAATTTTTTTTCCTATTAACCTAAGTCATTTTTCAGTCTAATTATTTTTGAACAACACATTTTGAGTAGGCAATTTCGAGACAATTTGGATTGGTAGAAACATTAGTTAAAAGTGGTCATCTATAGTCAGGTGAGTCATATGCATGAAATTAACGATAGATAAGTACATCCAGGATGATCAGTTACATAGTTGATTCATCAATTTCGTACTAGCTTTAAAATAACCTTTGTAGTAATACTAAAAACAAACACCTAAAAACCATGCATTTTCAAAAAAAGAAAGAAAGGAGTTTATATCAAATACCATTAAATATAATATCTATAGTCCATATGAGATCTATAAGAGAGGTACATATATCATACGTACGTACTGGTATATCATACGTACGTACTGGTCTAGCACGTACTTGCTTTATTGTAATATATAAGTTTCAAACTCGAATACAAGTCAAATGTTTTCAACAGCCAGCAAATATCACACAAGTATTTAATTAATAATATATAGGAAGAGATTTTTTTTTTTTTTTTGCTTAATTCGGACGACAAAACAATAATTATACATAATTAGAGACAATGTTCAAACCACCCTTACAGGTTTAAAGATCAAAGCAACCATCTAGAGAAGAAGCTATTAAATTTTGGACCGCGTTACCTCCCAAATTAACCTCTTCTCTAACCGAAGAATTAAGACTGTAGTTGCTGCAAAACGATTATGGAAAACAAAAAAAAAGGAAATTAATTATATGACCTTGTTAGCTAATAAAAGTTATAATCATTTGAATTAAAAACAAATGTTGATTCCTTCAACAACAAAAAATAATTAAAAAATTGTTGATGGAAGAAATATAGATAGTGTAAACATAATAATTAGGTCTCCCAGTAGGCCCTTGTGACACCTAGGTGGGAAATAAATTTTGATTAATCAAAATAATTTTAAGTACTGCTTTTCACATTTGAGAAATTGAATATAAACGTGTTAATTACCAAGAAAATAGATACATACATACATACATGCACATATACATACACACATATATATATATATATATCCATATCTTTGGAGGAGAAATTTACCCTATATGCAGTGCATCATTGCATGATAAAGGGTCAAAGCTGAATTCCACATGCTGAGATGGGTGGTGGGTGTATGCAATGTTGTGCTCCCTAGCTTCGTTTGCAGTCATTGCCTCCAACTGCACCCCAACAACAAAGTTTATATGTACAGGAAAAGCTATTAATTATATTTATATATGTGTGAGAAACTTATGTTAAAAATTTTTTTGGCCCATTTGATTCATACGTAGGTTTGAATAGAAATTTAATTTTTTTCCCAGTTTTAATATGAAAAAATACTGTAAAAAAAAGTACGAGCCAAACCTTTTGATTCAAATCAGACAAGCAAAACTTTTTCTTGCCTCATAAAAGAGTTAGTTTAACATTTTGGATCAACTATAATAATAAAATGCAAATCGTATAAGGCATTTTCCTTTTCCTTTTCCTTTCCTCGAGAAACAATAATGGAAGTTTGAGGAAACACTATACTTTGACTGCACATAAAAACACGACAAACAACTGCAACAGTATGTCCAGCCAAATATATAAAGGATCACTATCCCATAAATGAACCAAAATTATTTTGTTTTAAGGCCCACATTATCTGATTTACCTAACTTTCAAGTTTTGCCACTTCTTATTTTAGATCAAAACATATATACATAAAATATGTGCCTGACTTACACACAAACACAACTATATATACGTATTTATATATATGTGTGTGTGTTTGTGTTTGTATATATATGAGGGGGTGTGATACCTTTCTTTGCAGTTCATTGTTTGCTTCCAGCAGAGATTCTTCCTGCAAATTAAACCATTATATCAATGCGGAACACTTTTTTTCTTTTTTCTCTTTGAGAAAAATAACAAATAATCAGCTGCATATAATAATTAGTTTTATAAATTCTCCACAATATTGTTTGTAGTACCTTCCTACGAAGATTAAAGAGGTCATCGAGCATAGATTGGGTCTGAAACAATCATGAATTGCAGATTACATTAGTATTAATAGTACTTCTGAGAAAATGTGAACAAAAATTCATATATAGATGGGATTAAGAGACATTAATTATTTGAACAGATAAAAGGAGGAAAAATTATAGCATTTTGATTTTCCATTTTCCATGAGGCAATTCCATTTCTAGATTATACACTTATAAAAAAAAATAAAAATAAATTAAAAAAAAACTACAAAGAAAGATAAAAGTTGAGGAAATTTATAATTCATTTACAAAAGGGATGATAAAGATTTTCTCACTGTATTTATACATACGTTACGCTTATTAATTACGTTTTATATCTTCAGTGCTTGAGTTCAGTTACATAACAAACTTTGTGTCCAAAGAAAAACAGACAAGACTTAGCAACTAAAATAATTAAAAGCAAAGCAACAAACATATACACATATATAGAGTGTTATACTAGCCTAATAATTACAATAACAAGTTTCGGCTCTTCTAAACTTAGAAAGAAGCAGAAACCAGACATCAGAATTTTCTTTTTCAAACTTTTCCTAATTAATATGATAATGGCCAAAACCTAATCAAAATAGAGAACTAAGGATATCCCACTTTTACAATGTCAAATGACCTTGACACCAATCTCAATCTATGACCCAACTCTGCTTCTAATAAAGGTTTACCAATCAATTAGTTACTTGACCATGGTTGTCAATCTATTCCTTTTTGCTGTTACTTATTTCAACTATAACCATATATTATGGGGACTGAACAGTAAGCCTTTAGTTGGTATTCCAGTTGGAACTAATAAATAGTATAAAACTTTCACCAGTTATACTGTAAAAAGCAAAAAATTGTTAAAGTATAAAACTCTCGTATGATACAGTCCTTAAACTAGTGTTTTCCATTTTAACCACTCTCAAACACCCCTTGAGTCAAAGATTGAACTCCAGTTACTCCAGTTCCTTAAGAAACTTCTAGATGCATTTGATGCTTTTAGTAGTTTTCACCCGCAGAAACTTTTCCGTTAGGAGAAGGATTTTTTTTTTTCCTTCTTGTTTTTTAGTAAAATCCTTGTGGTTAAGAAAGGATCTGTCCAGATCTTACATATGTGTGTGTGTGTGTGTGTGTGTGTGTATACACTGTTTTGAACTTTTTGCAACTATATATGAGGTTGAAAAAGCTAGCTATTTACGTCCCAAAAAAAAAAAAAACGAAGAGGTAGTTAGCCAGAAATCCTTGCATAATAAATTAATAATGCAGTTCAACATATATACGAAGAGGGAAAGAAACTAAACAATCATTTAAGCATCCTGCAACCAGGTTATTCCTACAGCCAGCGTACTATTGCAAAAATATATAGAGGAATATACTGGTATTATTATTAAAAAAAAAAAAAAAAAGAGAGAGAGAAAAAAAAGAGAGAGATCAGAAGGAGAGAGAAAATTTGCACTTAAAGGGATGCAGAGATTCAATTGAAATATTTTGGTTTGAGGTAATTTCATGCATTTTAAAATTAGTATTGTTACAAATATCTTAATATCGTTAGGATTATCTTGATATTATTGTGATTATCTAGACAACATTAATTAAATTTTAATTTATATATGTTGATGAGGATTTGAATTATCTATCAAACGATTTGTATTCTTTTATTTAGTTTTTGTTTGTTTGTTTATTTAATTCTAGAACCTCATATTTATATGGGAGTCCTTTAGGATCGTTATTCAGTTTTTTATCATTAATAAACTTATTTTTTGAGAATTCACTCACATACATGTGCATGAACATTTATTGTTTATTTTAATCACAAATTTTGTGTTTATTCTTATTTTCTGATATTCTAAGCCAATTTTAGTCACCAATGTGGCTTTTGTTAATAACAAAAAACTGGTTTAGTGCCCTAAGAATGATAATGAAGTCTCGTGAAAGGCTTTCTTTGATCATACCTATTTTGCATTATCGGATTTCCATTAGTCTAATTTAATTTGGTCTGAATTAGTTATTCCTCATGGTTCTCAACTCATCTTTGAAAAATCTTTCAGAAATGTCTGCGCACAGAAGATGGTCTTGATGATTTCCTTTGAGACGACAAAATTTCTCTACATGCGCAAATTTCTCAATGACATGATTTTTCTGTCCATGTTGTCAGCTCTCTTTAAGAGTGGTGGGTCTCTTCTACATATTTTCCTGAATTGCAATTAAAGCTCAATCTCTTTCTAAAGCTTTTGTTTGTGCTTCAATCTTGAGGAGAATTTTCTCCATAGGCTGCACGGCAAATTCTACGAGTGGTTCAACAATCTTCATAATTTTAGAGTTATTGGTAAACCTAGATGTACTTCTCTTACTATTCTAGCTAAGTGGGGGCTCTCCTTCCTAATACCTAAATGAAGGTTTAATACTGACGATTCATTCTTGGACAGTCCAGATAAAGCTAGATGTGTTCACATTTTTTTGTTATTGTCATGGATTTATCAAAGGTTGCTTTTCAGTACCTATTTAAGTTAGTTAAGTCCAAATCTGTTGTCCCTATTTTCGTATCCATTTTGGTTGTCCCTCTACTATTTATTCATCACGTCATTCAAACTTTACAATATAAACATATAAATAGGACCTATATATTAAAAGTAATAATACAATTCGCTTAGGTTGGTAGGACAAAAAGACAAGAAAATGGGACAGCAGAACTTGATTCAAGCTGCTTACTTTTCTAAACTGAGTTTTGGGTGTTTGTTGTGGCCATTGATGTGCTTGGAAATTTAATCGGACTCATCTCTGGGTGGGGTGTAATTTCATGTATGTGGTCACCATGGTTTGTTCTAAGATGTTCAGGTAGGCTGGTATTCCCTTGATAATTAATGTAATGATGCTCTTTACAAGTCTTGTAACATCTCTATTAGGGTTTCTATATTTTTCTTGAAGGTAATCAGGCTTAAGAAAGTTGGCTTTGTTGGCTCATCAAGATCATCATTCTTTACTGTTATTTAATGCTCCAAATAGTATCATTCCTTTGTCGGCCTTGATCTTTCAAGGTGGGCCTGTTTCTAATTCTGTTAAGACTTGCAATGTTTATTTATTTGTTTCGATCTTAGAGTCTTCGCCTTTCTCGGATTGTGCATTCTTTTGGCTTTGATTATAAATTTTTTTTTTCCTTCCAAGCCTCCTTTCCCAAGGAGTAGAACCCTAAAGCTCATCACACACCTAGGAATTCTTTCCTTTCTCGGTCACTCCTGTCGACTTTTGTTGATGTTTTTCTTCCTTTTTGGTTTTGTTCTTCATCTTGTGTTTGACTCTTTCTTTTATAACTTTGTTAAATTTGAGTGCCATTTTGGGTGTGTAATATTTAGGTTGTCTTAGAAAGTGTCAATCTAATCAATGTGTATAGACAACTTGTTGCTGGCAAAGCCCTCTCTTTGATTAAAAAAAAAAAAAGGGGCCTATAGATAGGTTATTTCCCAATATTCTAATTAAATTAATGAATCTTATAAAGATTTAATCTTCTTTTCTCCTTTTGGTTACGCTTCTCTTATATCATAACGCCTTTAAAAAGATTCGCTTGCCTTAATAGAGAGAGAGAGAGAGAGAAGAGAGAGAGAGAGAGAGCATGGTAAGTACAATAAAAAGTGTGGTAAGTATATGTCGAGTTGGTCAGTGAGTTATGCATTGAAATTCAAAAAAAAAAAATGTTGAATTAAATTTCCCTTTGAAGAATAACAAATATTAAAGGGTGGAAATTTTCGGGGGGCAGTGTGCCTAAATTTGATATACTTTCCAAAGTGCCAAACACCTGACTAGAACTCTAATCTGAACAATAACCAAGCCAAGGCAAAGATATATAAACCAGAGGCAATACATAGAATTGTATAACCTATGTTTAGAAGTATTTAAATTATGAGAAGAATCATTCGCATGATTCCTTTGATTGGTCAGATCATGTTCAGATCACTTAGTTCAGACTGCAAAAAGTATGCACAAGCTAAGATAATCTCATTAAAAATAAACATAATTTTCATGTTCATGCAAAAAAATTTCGGAATACCTTTGTTGACCTAATTTGCTTTAATGACATGTCCAGTTTATGCTCAAGCTGTCCTAGCTCCTTTAGTCCTAACTGCTCCAAATCCTCCCCAAGAAGATGCCTAAACAAAAAATAATAATAATAATAATTAATGCTCCAAAACAAGCAATTACGCAAAGTCTACATGAAAATTTCCATTCTTTATAGGCAATATATTGCAAATTAATCAAAAACAAGCAAATGATTTAGCACTTCCGAAAGATATCTCAAGTCCTATTAAAAGTTTTGATTTACCTTTGAGTACGTCTTAGGAGCTCAACTTTTGCTTTCAGCGTCAAATATTCTTGGTAGCTGCTCTGCTTGTGATTTTCATGAGGAAATCAAATCTGTTAATGAATGACACACACACATGTATTCTAGACGTGCTCAATTAGGTGAAATTTTTAACTTAGATCGTGCGACTTTAAAATATGAGAATCTTTTTTTTTAGATCCATCGCAGAACAATAACTCGGCCTCTACTACCTCTAGGTAGTTTTAGTTATAGATCACTAAAATTTATTTTAAGCAATACTCATGAGCAATACTTTTGTTCTTTAATTTCAAGCAGTTGATACAATGCATGTATGAGCTACACACGTGCACGGCTGCGTGCACGCACATTCATGCTTATGAGGGTACTGAAGTACTAAAACGGACCATACGAATGTTCATTGAACATGGACACATTTTTATATACCTGTGTATCCTTTCCAGGATTTTTCCCTTCCTGTGCTTCATAACTGTGATTTTCATACCTCTCAATTGTCTTGGCCATGCTGAAGTCAGAAAACAAGGTATAATGGTGAGACTAATGTTAAACTTAACACTATCAATCAAAAGAGAGATAGATTAAACAAACTCTAGATGCTATGGTTAGACAAAAGGCATCCGTAAAGATCAATTTTCTAATTCACTTCAAAGAGCAATATATAGTTCACTTCAAAGAGCAAGATTAAGCTACATATAGTAAAATATGAAGTAAATATTCTGGAATGAATTGATCAAACAGAGACAACATATTTTAACTGAATAGGTTAGGTGTTTCCCTTTTTTTTTTTTTTTGCCTTTTTCCTCTAAAGAAAACCTCAAATTTATCAAATAACAAAAAATACGAAATCGTTAAGTTAGGGGTGTCAACCTAATTAAATGTCCTAATTGCCTAATCTGATGCTTGTTTATAAATTTCATCCCATTCATAAAAATAAAAATAAAAAATAAAACTTCAAAAAGGAAAAGCACACCTAGCTGGGAAGGCATCATGATCATATAAACATATTCTTTAAAAAATATATGCGACTCCGAAAAAAACGCAAAAACTGTAACATAGAATTTAGAAAACAGCCCAACAAGCAGTACATATTCAGAAGCATGGAATCTAATAATTAACAGATCTCATTTACTGTATAAAAAAGAGGGTAAGAGCAGAAAAACCTACTTCATAATTAATACACACACTGCTTTTAGTTTCATTAATATCTTCAGTTAAAACTACACTTGCAACTGCTTTAGTAGGGAAACCACCTCGAAACTTTACTATTCACACACATCTTTGATTAATTAAACTGACTACAGGCTACTGTTAACAATAAATAGCCCTACTTTATATAGATTTAAGGGCAATATTAAGAAAAATACTTCTCATCCCCATCCCTATCCTATGGGATTAAAATCCCACCACTCACAAGACTATCGTTCCCATTCTAATATGTAGTGTATTTTTTGGATTAGAACTCATTGTTCTGTTAATAGCGGGGTTATAATCCCATGAGGTTAAAAAAGATTGTTCTAATATTAATAGTTTATTTTGGTTTTTTATAGTCCCCTATATGCTAAGTAATAGTTTGGAATCTAAGAGCCATTTTTTGTGGAAGAATTTGGATGGATTTCAGAAGAGCGCCTTTGGGAGATTTTATTAGATTCTCTGCAAATGCTACAAACAAAATGAGGAGTATATTCTAGGATTCAAATTTTCAATTTTAGACATTTATTTAGAAATTTTCATATTTATGTGTACATTACAAAAGGCTAGAATTATCTCTCATTCAAACTGGAAAAGTATAAGTTTTGCTTCTCTTTCCACTGCTTAATTTCAAAGCCAAAATTCCCTAATCAACCAGTCTCAAAAGTAATATGAATACCCTCTTTACTTGTTTTTAGATATGTAGTTCCACGTGATGAAAATAAATTAAAATAGAAAAGAAGACTACTTAAAGACCAGGATACAACAAAATTGTTGCCAATATACCAAAGAAAATGAAAAAGGTGTGAAAATGAGGCATACCACATACTTTGAGCTTACAAGAACTCAAGATTGAAAAAAAAAAAAAAAACTTAGGAAAGCAAGCATCTTTTCAAAGGGGAAAAAACTTGTGTAAAATTAGATCCATGATATACATAATAGTTTCAGTATAAATGAAACGTTTTTCACTAATCCAAATTATATGCAGTTCAATTTTTAGTACAACTTCTGGTTGTTTCAAAGACATGCACATGTCAATTTGATCAGCTAACAACAGAAATCAATTATTTCAAAAGCCACTCTCGAGTCAATTACGAAAGATGTACAACAAATGTGTGTGTGTGTGTGTGTATACATATATATAAATAACAGATGCAAGATTAAAATTATACCCTTTTCTAATCTCAATTTTCAAATCTATATATATAAGATACTCATTCAGATGACGGTCAATTTTTTTGCAGATACAACAATAGTAATACTTGAAGTGGACAAGTCATAGTATATATGTACATGATACATCATTAATAAAGGGATGAAACTGATTTACCAAAAAAAATAAGGGATGAGACTGAAATCTACAGCAACTTAACTAGATCTCTTCATATGTCCGTACATAGACCGACTTGAATTAATCCTTGTTCAGAATCCAACATCCTATGTAAGTAAGTGGCATCACTGAATACAAAAAGTACTGTAAAAAGGTACATTTGAAACAAAACATGTATGACTCCCTATATATATATATATGTATACATATATAGCTTAATAGCTAGCAACAGAACATTCGACATGCATGCCTCTATATTAATTATTGAATTGATAAAGATTCTTTCTTTGGAATTAGTTTTTGCAACAGGACAACTATGTGTATATAGCCACCCCAGTTAAGTAGGGTGCATGAGAGTTTTGCAGCTTAATTTAGGGCCAAAAAGGCAATTTCTTTTTTTTGTGTGTGTGTGTGTGTGTGTGTGTTTTTTTTTTTTTTTTTCCTTTTCTTCCTTTTAAACAGAATTCTTTTCACACACACATAATCTATTGACTATCCAATAAGGTGAAGAAAAGTTGCTTATCAGAGACTATAATAGTGTTCTGGAAATTACTAATTTTTAAACAGTTAACAACAATATTTTGAATTCTTCAGCAAAATCTCAACAAGTCCAATTAAGAAAAGAAATATAAATTCAAACAAAGATCATGTAAGATATCATTGGATAAAACCAAAGACTGAGCTTTCCTTCAAATGAATTTGATTTATTTGAAGGAATGGACTTGAGTAGATCTTTTGACTAATTATCAAGTATAGCATGATCCAAGCTTGTGCAGTATGCTTTGTGATTTCATAATTTCTTAGCTAGAATATGAATTTTCCAACAATTACCCAGAATTGTTGAAAGAAAAACATATATGATTTTAGTTTTTAGATGATGAATGATGTCTCTCACAAGCATGGGTAGTGTGTAATTTCCCAACCCAGAAATGAAAGAAAAAATTATCTTTAAAAATACTCTTAATTAATTAGATGATTGATAACTATATGACAAGTAAACTATAACTTCTGATCTCAGCAAGATCTTGAGGGAAAAAGAAAATAAAAAAAAAAAAAACAAAACAAGACAAAAGAAGATAAAAAAAAAAGGAGAAACCCATCTCAAATTTGATGGAAAAACCTAGATGCATTCAGTTTCTCCCCTCTCTAATTCTGAAATCAGCTTGATGGTCAGCTTGTAACTCTCTTCCTTTCTCTTTTTCTTTGGAAAAATTAGCTTGATAATCAACTTATAATCTCTTCAATTTTAATGAATTAAACTTATAAGTACTCAATTCCTCTCCTCTAACATATGAAATCAGCTTAATCATAGTTTTTTCCTTTTGGTGAAAAATAGAAAGAAGAAAGAAATCAATCTTCGTCAACAATATATAATACTTCAAATTGCAACAAAAATTATGATTTTAACACCAGATCAAAAATCAGCTAAACTATTCTTCTCAGAAAAATACAAAACATACGAAATTAAAAACCTCCAAACACCACAAAAATCAGCTTAATACTCGTCAGAAAAAAAAAAAAAAACTTGAAAAAAATATAGTACTCACAAATCAGAATACCAACAAAACTTCCAGATTAAAAATCTCTCACAACATAATATATATATATATACGCAACAAATATATATATATTTATATATAATACCTAGGGCCACTGCAGAACTCATAGAGCTTGCCACGATTGGAGAAAATGATAAGTCCAACTTCAGAATCACAAAGAACTGAGAGCTCATAAGCCTTCTTCAGAAGCCCATTCCTCCTCTTGGCAAAAGTGACTTGCCTGTTTATCTTGTTCTCAATTCTCTTCAGCTCCACCTTACCCCTTCCCATGATAATCTAGCTAAGCTATATTAAAAGATCTATATATTTTTATTATTTGTTCTTTCCAAATTCAATATAGAACTGCAAAACCTTGTACTATCCTTATATGAATCTTGTTCTTCCTCTTTAGGGTAAGGTTTCTGTTCCTGATCTTTTGCGGACGACTGACATATATATATATATATATATATGGGCCTAAATATATAGATGTATTTTTCTCCCAAGGCCAAGAGAGAAGAAAAATATGGAAACGAAAAATCCCTAGAAAAAAAATAAAAGGTAAGAAGAAAAATTTAGTGAAGTAGTTTTGTATTCAAGTCCTAATTCCTCAAGGGGTTATTGGTTCGTTAATACTAGTATATATACATATATATATATATATATCCATAATTATTTCTAAGATGCCAGGAAAAGTAAAAAGTATAGCAAGAACCGGTACAGTTAGTTTTACTAATTTTACAGTAGTTTTTTCTTACTTAGATTATGTCAGGATTATATGAGAAACGAAAATAAAATTTAAAAGGTACAGTTCCTCTGACTTGTTATTTTTTAAATTAGTTTTGGTGTCCTTTACTACAAAATGATTAAGGACGTCCAGTCCAATCCTAGAGATTCCAAACTTTAGGGTTGCTACGTGTCAACATAAGATGGTGCTTGACCCATTTCTGCCATCACAAGTTGAAAAATTTTACTTTTTTGTGGACGATTGTGCCCTTTGTCAGATAATTAATGGTGTGGAGTGGTTGTCCTTGTAAAAAGAAACGACACACTCTGCAAGTGTTTGCTGGATTTTTTTTTTTTGGCTAGATATAAATATAGAAAATGAGAGAAATAGGCAAACTAATAGAAGAATATAAATTAACGAGTCAAAATTTAAAATAGGTTAATAAATAGGCTAATACACATTTACTAGATAATATAGTGACTAAAATACTATAATTTAAAAATTCCTAACAATCAAAATATCCTAGATTCCTCTTTTTTCTCTCTCCTCTCTTGTTTGCCCCTCTCCATCATTCCCTAATAGTCGCACGATCTGCTCATCCACTCTACAAGTTTCAAAAAGATCTAAGGTTAGGGCAGCAATAGAGAGAATTAGTGTTAGTAAAGATTGGAGATTTTTTATTTCAAGCCAGTTTGGTCATTAATAATTCCAAATTTACACTTCAAAACTCCTAATTGACTTGTTATTTAATAATGTTTGTAGATATGCTATTTATTTGGACAAATTGCTACAGTAGTCTTTAATTTTTTACAAAAATGAGCATTCAATCTTTAATCTTTTTTTTTTTTAACCAATCTAAACCTTTGATTTTAGTTGTTGAAAGACAAATTTAACTAGTAGGAGTTAAAAAAAAATCATGTGACCTCTTTAATAAAAGCATTTTAGTAAAATAACTAAATTTGAAGAAGTTAAAATAAAATCATAAAAACCAATAAAAAATAAATAAAAATTGATTAAAAACAGAGAAATAAATATAATAGAAAAAACAAAAACAAAAACAAAAATCGACTTCCTAATTTTTTTTCTCTCCTTTTTTTTTTCTCTCTTTATGCACACAACTCCCTCTGTCGGATCCGTGGCAAGCCCAGCCCCACCATGGCCTCCCAGGTGCCAACACAACTCCGTCGCAGCCTCCCCATCGCAATCCCAGGTCCGCCAAGGCCTCCCCATCGCGAGAGAGAGACTTGGGCTATGACTTGAACTCGGCTTTGTCGCGAGCTTCGATCGAGACCCATGCAATGACAACTTGCACAAATTTGACGATGATGACACGTTCCCTTTGCTCAGATCTAGACGTTGATGTCTTCGCCTATTGAAGCTTTCAAGCTTTTTTTCCCCTTATGGAGGTGAAGGAGTACAGTGCGGAGCCGGTGAGGTGGAGAGAGTGGCAGTAGTTGGCGTAGGCAGTGGTGATGTGTTGGTGGCCATGGACAACAAGGGGTTCAACGAGGGTGCAGTGGGCTTTGTGGCCTCCTTTGATGACCTGCAAAAATAGTTTTTTTTTTTTAAGGAAGAAGATTAGGATTTTTGTTTAGCTTTTTTATAGATTTTTTAAGTAGATGTTTGTTCTAAGTTTATTAATTTTTTAATATATCAACTATTTTGAAGTGTAGTTTTATAATTTTAATTAAAAAATAATGTCCAACAACTTTTTTTGTTCAAAATTAAAAGTTCGATCATTAAATTTGTCCCTCATCAATAAAAATCAAAGCTTTGAGTCAGTTAAATAGAAAAGTTAAAAAAGTAATAATACTTTCGTGAAACATTAGAGATTATTCGAGCAATTTACCCCGTTTATTTTCAAATCTCTTTGGCTTATTTATTGCAATTTCCGTATAATATTTATCATATAAACAGTGGTTAAGCAAGGTTAGATATGTTTATTCAAATAAGCCATTTTCAGCTTAATAAACCCAAAAGCTGTTTTTAGGCATATTTGGGTGAATAGGCTGATTAGACTTTCAACTTTTATAGACAATTTTAGAATAAACCAAAAATTTAATGCTTTTATTTACATTTTTAATCTTTTTTATAAATAAAAAAAATCAATTTTCATTAATATTATTATATTACACTACTTTTTATAATAGTAAAAGCTTTTGACTTATTTAACCAAACACGTTCAAAATTTTTTTAAAATCAACAAACAATACTTTTTTATACATGATCTAAAGGCTTATTAAAAGTCTTAAACCATGTTTTTCTTCCTTTCTTTTTTTTTTTTTTTACTTAAAAGTAGAACCTCAAGTTATTTCAAATGGGCCCTAGGTGTTTCTTTTTTTTTTTTATGGTTTGTTTGATCTTTTTTATTCGTTTTCTTTTTCATTAGACTTCCTTTTCTTTAATTAATTAGCTATTTCCTCTTCGGAGCCCACATGAAATGCTGCTTCATAATTATTTTGATCCAATACTTGTCCTAGTCTTATTATCCCATGCAACGATCCTTTCAACTTTTGCATTCACATTAAAACATTGAAATCCATCGAAAATGTATTACAAAGGGAGCATAATATCCATGAAAGTTTGTGAAACCTTCACGTATGGTCCAGAGTTAGTCAATGATTTTTAACCAAAAGGGAAAAAATAGCAAACTAATAGACACTACGATTTTTCTTGCTGATGTTTAAATATTTAAATTTAGATGATTTGAAATGACATTTAAAAAAATTAATAAGATTAATAAGCGTACTTTTTTTTTTTTTTTTTGAGATGAGGGGTTCCTTTAAAAGTGGGAATTTGTACCCTTTGAGGGGTAGTATAGAACCTTGGTGCATTATGGGACCTATAATGCGTTATAAGACAACACGTGAAGGACCAATTTAGGGGACAAGATTTGTGGTCCTCAAAAGAAGCAACTTAACAAAGAATACCTCACCATTTAGTTGACTAAAACCCATTATGTGTTTATTGAGACCCATGGTATTTTTTGTAGCACTATTACGCTTTCAACATATTCCCATGTCCAATAATATCAAAGCAATTTCATTTTATTTGTTGAGGTGCCGAGTCAATTTCTTAACTTTGGAAATGACCAAAATACCTAAACAATTTGAGTTGTTAATCTACTTCCTGCATAAATTTTATCTCGATATATAATGTTAAATTTTCACCATTAGAATGCAAGTTATAGTTGTGAGTGCAAAGATCTCTTAATCTCATTTTTTTTTAATTAAATAAGGACAAAATGTCATTTTTAGGCCTTAAATGCACTAAGATCCGTTTGTGCTGCAAGTGGGGTATTTTCGTCATTTAATTATACTTCTTGTATTGTTTGACTAACAAAAAGAATATTTATGCAATTTTTTTTTGATAACTCAAGAGATTTGACTTTAGATTATTTTAAACAGTAAAGTCTTTTGTAATTTAGTTAGAGAAAAATATTTAGGACATCAACTTTAATACTAATTTTTATGTCAATTTTTGAGTTGTTATTAATTTATTAATAGATACAACTTAGTGATTTTTTAGACAAAATATAGAGGGGCTCAGTGGAAAAAGCCCTCATGACATCCTAACTAGACAAAGTTAAGCATGTGTACTTTGCGAATTAGACTAATGTTGCTTTCATAATGGACATGCTGTCGTTGCTTTTTGTTCTTAGTAATAATTTCATTTGAAACATTAGGAATATTTAGCACAAAATGTAACCATCATTCATTCTGTTGAAGATTAATGAAAAACAAAGTACCGGCTTTTAATATCTGTCGAGTAAAAATCAATATCCTTGTCCAGTAATTACTTTTTTTTTTTTTTTTGGGAAAGGCCCAGCAATTACCCTTTTTTTCTTTTCGTTTTTTTTTTGTGTTAAAAACAAGCAATTACCTTTTTTTTAAGTGAAACGTCATTCAAACAAAATTAAATCGCATAGGATCATTTGTAGGCATATCTAACTCTAAATAATGTCTAAATTCATCAGTAAAAACAGAAAAAGTATAAAGTATAGAGACAAATTAAAAGCGTCGAGACTCGAAAAAAGAAGACTCACTTAGCGCATAAATTAGAGCACAACGGTTTGTTACAAAGACCATTGTAGTCGATAGATAAAATAAGTCGACTAAGACTAAAGCCTATTGAAGGAATATATGATCTGGTATAGAGTTAGATCTAGGTGCACATTAATATATATCCCTTCTAACAAGCTGATGTGACAGAAAACACACACAAAAAAAAGGGTAAGTTGTCATGTGTGCACGTGTTAGGTACCAATTATCACGAAATATGCAAAGTACTTTACTGAAAGAAAGAATAAAATGTAAATCAAACGTTCATCACATGATTCATTATAATTTGGTGAAATATATTTGATTAATTAAGGTTAACAAATTGCTTTACCTATCATATATAGCAACTCATATAAACACCAAATCACCAAATTAACGAAGATAATATATTCCTTATTATAATTAGATCAAACATAACCATTAAAAACTTATCTATATATATGTATACATATATGATGTATATAGAATACAGAGGCAAGCAAATGATGAAAATTAGCAAGTACTGCATTGAAGTAACTATAAGTGAGGATTCCACATGATGCTTAATTAAGAAAGTCTCAATTCCAATCCAAAACAGATCAAAAGAACAAAATTCAAATCATTATAAATTACTGGTGGCATAGTCTATAAAGTATTCTACAGTGCAACTCGTAAAATATATAATTACTAACAAAATATTTTGAAAAAAAAATAATAAGATTTCATAATATTTGCATAAACGGTTACTACATTGTTTAGAAAAGTATGTAACGATCGCCTTAGAAAAGAAAAGTATGCAACAATTTACTCTTCTATCAAATATATGAAAATTACAAAAATTCCTCCCCAACTCAAGTCCTTATAACACTATGCCTTCTGAATTTCAAAAATAACATGTGTTCCCCTATGAAATATTAACAAAAAATTCTTTTGTTAGAACTTTTAATAAAACTTGATACATAATCAAGATTTGATGCATAATATAGGAGTATATCGATAACTCTATCACGTCTAAGACTAATTAAATTTAAAAAATATAATTTAAAATTTTAATTGCTAAAAATATAAACTAAAAAAATCTTCAAAAATTAAAACAAATAATCTCTTTTTTTATTTTCATATGGCTGCATCAAGATAAACTAACAGTCTAATGGTTAACTAAATTATTCAACAATCTCATTATTTGTGTAATATTGTGCTATTTACGCTCATAATCATAATTCAATATAAATGTTTCATAGATTATGAGAAACAAATGTTACGTTTTAAAATTCCAGATAAAAATAAATGTTACATTTTGAAGTTCAGTTCAGTTCAGTGCCAATGATATTATAAGAGCTATAGTTGGGGAAATTTTTATAATTAATCCAAAAATAAAATCTAAAATCATATGTGTGAAGAGACTCTTGATCATGTGAAGGAAAAGGAAAATATGCAAGTTAGCGTTGGGTTGGCATTGTCTCTCGTCCAAAGGTTAAACGTCATGGTAGCGTTGGCACAAAAACGAGAATAACATCTTTGACAGAAAACCTCAAACAAAAAAAAAAAAAAAAAAAACAAAAAACAAAAAAAAAAAGAGAGAAAAGAAAAGGAGGCGGAAACATGTCGAGTGGCTATTGGGTGAATTGAGTGAACTACCGAACTTAATTAATTTTCTTATAAACGACAATGCAGCGGACCGTACTGCATGCACAAGATCTACCCAATCACACACACGACCGTACGCACAACTCAGCTATACAGTGATAACGTCTGTGCTTCTTGTGAACGTGTCAACCACTGATAGGGTACAGTGCAGTTTCATTTTTAGTAAGAAGGGTTAAAAAGGAAACTAGGTTTTTTTAAAAAAATAAAAAATATAAATAAAAATACTGTACATAGGTATACGTGTTAGAATTGACCTCCTTTTTTTTTTCTCTATTTGGTTTTTTTCTTTTAATTGTTGTCTTTCCACCCTTTATTCCTTTTATCCTTGTTGTAAGAAAAGTATTTTCCGACAAGAATTTTCTTTTTGAAGACATTATTCTAATGTATAGAAAGCAAGCCATGTAGACCGGTACTACTTTCACCAATTAATATTGGAACCATACATTTTCTTAAGAAATCAATATTTATATCATTTTCCTTCGGTCCTTCGTTAAAGAACGGTCATATACAATAACATGTAAAAGCAACGTGTGTAATATGATACTTATTTTATATACTAATAATTTTGAAAATGTGTAATGTAATTTACGTCAAGTATATGCTTTGTTTATGATATATGATTTAGATAATTTTATTGGAATATAAAGGTAAATGACCGTTTTAAAATATCATAGATATATTAAAATACATCAATGATGTTAATCAATACATTATTGATAAACTGCAGTATATCAATGATGATCTGATTTTTAGTTTATCATTAATTAACTTGGTGGTTTATTTACTAAATAATTTAATAGTTTTTAATAATAAATTATTAGTAGATTAATGATAAACAAATCTATCAGTGATAGAATGTAGTCAATAAGTGTTTTACTAAGTTGATAATGTATTACTCTAAAAAAGATCATTTTTCTAATTTTATTTTTTTGGTATTTTTTTAATTTTTAAAAGGTTCAACCATTTATTTAAAAAGATGATCAAAATAGGTCCTTTGTCTAACTTTTTCTTCTTCTTTTTTTTTTTTTACTATAAGAAAAAGGAGCATCCTTACCAATGCAGAGCTCTATTATTGTTGTCATACTATAAAATTATTGTCAGATAGAACTAATGCTAGTTGCCTGGCTCTAATACCATTAATAAGAATATTAGAACACACATATCTTCACATTAGTATGATATTGTCCACTTTGAACTAAGCTCTCATAAATTTGGTTTTAAACTTTACACAAAAGGCCTCATATTAACAAAAATGTCTTCCATCCTTGTAAATTTATGATTCTCTCTATGTGTAGCGAATGGGAAACTTTTGTTGCATTCTTAACCGTTTCCATGAATATTGAACTCAAAAGTTTTGGAAGGTATCTTTTGACTACAAAACACGAACTTTTTTTTCAAAACCGTATTTAACGCTTTTAAAACGGTAGACAGGATCTTTATCTCTTCATCTGAACTACATGCGAAGGAAAAATGATGGGGAATAAATTCTATTTCATAATCTTGTTCCAATATTATTCTTCGTTAGGTCGAGTTTTATCCAATATTTCAATCACTTGGATATATTGACAGATCCCCTTATACCTTGACTGAAAAATAGGGTGAGTTAGAGAAAGTCCATTTTTGAAGGATTGATGTGTGAATATGCCACTTGTAGGAAGATTTGAGAAACAAGCCCCGTTTGGTTTCGTTTTCAGAATTTTTTAAAATTTTTTCACACTTTTTTCGAGATAAAAATTTTAAAAACACTCTCAGCGCAATTCTTAAAAAATTCTCATTTTCTAAAATAAAAACATTTTCACCTATTTTGAAAACAATACCAAACGGCCCCAATATATTTCGAGGAAAAAAAGACTAAAAACGTCCTCTTGTTTTTTTTTCTTAATTAACTTTCCAATTTTTGGTTGTACAGCAAAAGATGAAATCATCTTTTGATCAAATTAAAATACTATTGATCTGGCAAATAACTAGACTTTATAAGTAGTAGTGTACTCACATAAATTATACTTGAAAAAATATTTAAAATTGAGTGTTATCCTCTAGATTTCTCTTTGAGAAAGGGGAAATAGCATGATTAAAAGATTGTTAAAAATTAATGACATAATATTTTAATAGAGTTAGTAAATAGGATGATATTAACAATTTAAGATTTATCATACAAGAAAATACTATCAATGTTCTTTCTCTCACCCTGCTCCTTTGTGCGACTCTCTCTTCCTCTCCATTTCTCACTGTCTCTCTCTCACCCTGCTCCTTTGTTCAACTGCCCCATTAGCGACCAACTCATCGAGTGGTGACGAGCATGACTTCAGCAATGATGCCTACTCCATGCGCGACTCTGGTGCATAATCTTTGCACAACTCTGGCAACAACACTACTAATGATTTTAAATTTGTTATTTATTTTTACCATTTTAAAAAGTGTTAATGACTTAAACTGATTTAAAAAGGCTATATAGTATAATTTCTTATTTCAAAATTAGGGTCTTTACATATATGCCACAAAAAAGAGTTTGAATTGGTTTATTTTATAACACAAAAAAACTAATTGTAAAAAATATCACGTATCATGTTATTTTTGTAGTACCAAATATACCCACAACAAACAAAATAATCAAATAAAAATAATAAAACAAACTAATCAGATAAAAAAGGCAAAAAGACTAAAAAACGAAATTCAACAGTGGATCTTCGGTGGCTCTTTCATGAATCTCCAGCAGACCTCCATCATCATGGTGCGGGACTGTGGCACTAGATCTAGAGCGGGAGACATTGGATCTACTGCGAGAGAAGAACAAAGGCAATCTAGACTTCGCGTGGCTCCTAAAGGCGACCATAATGGTGTTGATGTCTGCTTCTCCTCGATCTCGCAACTTCAATGGGGATGACGTTATGTTTAGTGGCAAGAGAGGGCAGAGAGAAAAAGTTACAGGGGTGAGAGATAGAGTTGTAATTGAGAAAGAGAGAAAGAGTTGCTGGGAAAGTGTTCTATAACATAGATATTGTTATGCCCCATATTTGATGCGGTTGGACTTGTTAGGGACTCATAGACTGGTTGCGCTACTCCCTCAGGTTTGTTTTGTACTCCTGCCACCTCAAATTCAGCCATTTCAGAGGGTGATGTAATAATTGGTATATGAGGTATAGGATTCTGGCTTCCTATTGATACTCTGCTTGTAACATCTGAAGGCCTAGGAGGTATTATATTTCTTCGTTCTTTATCAAACTTGATTTCAATAGTACCATCATCATATTAGATGATTTGTTCTAATTCTATATTTTGTGGTACTTTCGGGTGAGCGACTATACTTAGAGTCCAAGTTTCTGGGAATTTAATTGTAACACCTGCTATTTTAACGGGAAAAATTTTACAAATTAATGTATAAAACATGATAATTTAAAATTTTGTCCCATTTAAAATTACTAAGTTGTTTTTATTGTTCCATTTATCACAAAAATGTCACTTTGGCATTTTCTATCAAAAAGTCTCCAAAGGAGACATAAGGATATTTTTTTCAACTACTCTCCTCCATAATTGCTTTTATCGCTTCTCTTCAAAGACTTCATATTTTCTTCATTTTTCTCTCACGATTCCCACACTCTTCTTCTCATTTCTTTACTGAAGCAAAATACTTAGAAAACTTCTTTAAGGCAGCCATAAAAATCAACCACCATCACCTCCATTTGAGCAAGAATTTCAGCCATACCAAAGTCAAGGAACCTATTTTGAAGCCATTTCAAGCTTCCAACTAGTCATAATCCGAGATTAGAATCTTATGAACGAATTTAGTCTTTCATTATAAATTTTTTATACTCAAAAGTTATTCAAATTTGTGTTCTTGAACCTGAGTATATGTTTTGTTGCTATTTTGGAGCATATGTTTAAGTCTAAGTGTATATGTCGTAAATAGAAAATTTATTGTTAAACTTTGTAATACCTCTATGGGTAGTGGTACTTTCTTGAAATTTTAGGATTAAATAAAAATAAATTTTGTAAATTGGTTTGTATGTTAAAAAAGTAGGCATTTTAAGCTTTCCTACGAGCTATCATAAGCTTAAATCGGAGTTGTATTTTATTTTCTATGAATTTTTAAATTTTCATATTGGAAACTAGTAAACCTGACAGTGGCAGTATACCGCCCGTTTGCCTTAAGTAAATCACCTGTTAACCAGTGTGCTAATTATAGATAGTGACCCTACCCTTTTTGTAAAAGTATATTGCCAGTGTGCCATAGTATACCAGCTGCAGACCTGAACCAAAAACCTAACTTTGCTCACCTCATAATTCTTTAATGTCTTGCAACTTTTCCAACACTATCCTAAGTGATTTATGAATCTTATTAGAGACTAAAATTACTTGTATACATTTTAGATTGTGTTAAGACAAGAATTGTTTACTTTAGTATTTAAGAAGGAATTTGCATAAAACTTTAATGGCACACTAGTAAGATGGATTTATACATAATTTATTTATGAATGTAGTTGTATGTGGTGCTTTAGTTTTAATTGTCCTTATACACTCCTTAGGATCAAGGGAGTGTGGAGCTAACGTTAATTAAGTTCGAGATTAAAAGATTGTTGATAAGTTTGAAAGGTAGGGATTCTATTACTCATCTTTTATGAGGTTTTGGTAAATTAAAATTTGGTTGTTTTATGTTGCAAGATATGTATATGATATTTTTGAATATATATGGTTATAACTATAACCTGATGATGTGGAACTCGTCATGTATTATACAGTGAGGAACATAATGATTTGACACATGTTGAAAATTAAAAAGCATGGTTAGAAAAACTAACTTTATAAACAAAGGTTGATTATAGAGAAATGGTGAGACGTGAAAAGGGCAACGGTTTCGTCCTTGGGCACAAATACCCTAAAAGGTAAAATACGGGAGGTGATGACGCTTTCTTGGGTCGAAAGTCCCAGAACACACTGTACAGGAATCGATTAGGTGAGGACTCAAAACTTGATGTCCCCTCACCGAAACACTCTTGGAATGTTTGGAGGGTGGCCAAGTGAGCCCACTTGGGTTTCAATGAGTTGAGTGATACTCTATTGAATGTGGATACCTAAGAATAATGATGAATTGTAACAATTATATATATATATATGTATATGTATGAAACTTGGTAATAATTAACTATGATATCCACGGAATATGATCATAATAAATCTCATAATTTAGATAATGATGAAAACTAACCATGCAAGTTTAATGTAGTAAAAAATAAAACTTTAAGGTGAGTAACGATTTTTCCTTACTGAGCATGTTGTCACTCATTCCTTTATATTTTTATCTTTTTAGGACTCACTAAGTGTGAGGTGGCTTCAAAGAAAATAGTTGAGGAAGTTATGTAGCTATATTACGTTAGGATTACTTCAATTATTAAGAATGTTCTGCATGATAATGTAAGCATCTATTGTTACTTTCTGTGATTATATTAAGATATGTTGAGGGTTGAAATGAGGATGATGATAGTTTTGTATTATTAAATTTATGGTGCTACATTAAACTGTGGTTTAGGTTGTTGTTTATATTTTTGTTTTGTTTTAAAAGTTTTCAATTAAGTCTCAGGTAAATTTCTTTAATGTTTTATTTATATTTTCTGATCTTTATTTATTTATTAAAAACTGTTAACCCCCACTTAAGGGCGTTACATTAATCGTATCCCAATGTATTTTCTTTGGGACTATTAGCTTAGATTTAGCTATGTTTATTTGAAACCTTGTTGTTTCCCCTCTTTTATCCTTTATTAAGGATCTCAAATTAATATATGGGCAAATGGTATTCATGGCTTTAAGATATATTCTATAACGAAACCATGGGTTTGAATTTTAGCTACAAGAGACCTGGTTAAATTCAGATCTCTTAAATGAATAGTAAAATTTGAAAGGCAGTCAAAGTGAGCTGGGTCTTGGCTTAGAGTTGATTCGACTGCTCCTATTAAGGAGTCACTAAATTTCTTATGTGTTTTATTCCTAACACATATTAAGACTGAGTTGTTTAAGACTTCTCTGGTTAAGGGTTTTATTGCCACTTGAACTAATCCACAATGTAAACATTCATACGTTTGGGCATAAAAATTTACTAATTTTTGTGATATAAGTGGAATCTCCGTATATTTTCCTGATATAGGTAAAACTTCTTCGACTGTCTTAATAATATAATCTGATTTCTGGTCATTGGCGAGCTAAACTTGGAAGTAATTTTGGCAGGAGCATAGATTGGGGTGGCGAACCGGGACGCAATTGCTACAACTAAACGACCATGGTAGAGGATCGAACTTACTGCGTTTCGGATAGTAGGAAAAGCATAGTGCAGGTGATTGGAGAAGTCTGCAGTAAATCAAAAGTGCCCATCAGTGGCTGGCAAGAGAGTGTGTGACGGCTATAGAGAAAAGTGAGAATCCCTAATATAAAAGCAACGATAAATTAGTCTTTTTGCTTTAGATTTTATTCTGCCATGTGAAATTAAATCAATAGTTTTATTAGTAGTGACATCAATCAATCCACCCTGAAAAAAAGAGTGGCATTCAGCATAATAATCTCTTCAAAATTATATGCAGAATTTGAGGAGGGGAGGGAGCTTAAGAATTTACGAGTTGAAAACATGGACTGGGCCTGAGGGATGGAAGAAAACTAGGCCCAAGTCATGAAGCCTAACAAATCTCCTTTCATTTTTTTTATTTATTTATTGGTTTTTTATAGAAAAGAATTTGCTAATTGACTAGGCAAGTTTTTTCTTTCCCCCCACAAGTTCTGCTGCTTAACTTGATGTGGGAAGAAAACTGTCTCAATACAGAAAACTAGAAACAGATAAACTTTAGGAAAGTTCTATTTCTAAGGATCTAAATTTGCCTCTTCAAAAAAAGAGTTTCAAACTTAACTTAGTTATGAAAACATTTTGTTCACATCACACCCAATTGAGAAATATCTCATTTCCACCAATCCAAACACATTACCAATCACCATCTCATATTACTTCCATTCACGTTCTTTACCAAACAAATTTTCAAAAATAGCAACTGAAAATTGACCTGCATTCCCTGCCACATATGCAAGTGATATATCATGAATAGCGAGTGACAAAATATCAGAGTATTTTAGTTTATCTCCTAACATAAGATCTTACACAAAGGGGGACCTTTATTGCTTCTCATCCATAGATTTGAATTTATTTAAAGAAACAAAAAAAAAAGAAAAAAAAAGAGGGGGAACATAACACAATAAGAACACCCTGGTGAGCACTTTGGAGTAAATCAAAATTATGTTTCACCTAATAAGACACAAGACACAATTGTGATGTGTCTCTAGCTTGTTGGATATAGGATGTTAATTTGTTGTTGTTCTGATAAAAACTAGTAGCTGTATTGATGAGACCACATGACGACTTATCATTACCCATCTTTTGGAACTTAAAAAAAAAAGAAATATTATTATTATTATTATTATTATTATTATTATTATTATTATTATTATGATGCATACAGCCATAAAAAGTTTCCCCTTTCCAGGAGATCAATAGATCACTAATTCGCTTTGGAAATTACAAGGGCACTATATGTGTAAGCTAAAATGGCCACGTCTACTAGTAGGAATGGCCTTGCATGTTTAGGAAATTTGAGTAATGGGTGGTATATAATCTTTCTAGATGTGGAGATAAAACTAACCTTATTGTTCAAAAAAAAAAAAAGTAAATTCTAATCTTATTACAATCTTTTTTATATATGTGTGCGTTTTGAAGCTGCATTCGTTGAACCTTGTTCAATTGGATCTACATGATATCCAAATCTTATTCTTATCTTATCTCATCCTTTGTAGTTTCCTCCCTTTCTCTCTCTAGCTCCCTCTTTTTCTCTCTAAGGAAAAACCTTTGCACAACTGGGTGAAGTTAGTCCAACGTGAGGCATCAACTTGAAGATTGCACCTACCAGCATATCAATAATATTCAGACTTTTGGCTGCAATGGGGTGGCACTGGGGGACAATTCTGGGCCGTGTCCCATTTTGTCTCAGCAGCAAGAATACAAGGTGTTCGAGTTTTTTGTGGGGCTAGGCGCGAAAAGTATTTTGGATATCCCAAAAATTGGTTTATTTACAAATTTTTCCCAAACAAAAATTAAAGTGTCCTAAATCTTAATTAACTTCTAGAAGAGATACTACTTGCATGGAGGTTATTGATTTGATCAATGATATTCTAAACCTTTTTTATCCCTAAACTCAGGTTGGGAGATTCGAACTTTTTATCTTACGATGAGTCATGTATTTACCGCTAAACTATATTTGCAACTACTATTCTAAACCTTTTTAACCCATCTAAATTTGTATTAATATGATCTCGGATTATGCTCATAATGTCGTAAAGTTAAGAATGTTGAAATTCATTCATTAAGGGGTAGGATTAAAAGGAAAATTAGTATATATAGTTTTACAATTCTATAATTGAGCAAGAGCACATTGAGTTATTTTTTTCTTCATTATTAAATTATACGGTCACCTTTAGAAACTCAGGAGTATCCCAATCAGAACTCTCGGACATGCTCTTGTACTTAAAATTAACAAATATCAAGAATCAGAGTCAGACATTGTCAAGGTTGAGTTAAAACAAGATTGCGACAAATACAGTTTATATATCATTCCACAATACGTCAAATTTTTGTTCATGTGGAGGAGTACTTCAGGTCATTCCACAGCACAACATTTAAATGATGGGTGAAACTTGCATCATCCATGGGTACTTAATCAAGTTGAGATGTAGTATGTACTATCTCTTCTAACTGGTATTCCATAAATTTTTTTTCAATTTCTACATATTTCCTTCATTTTATTTTCTTGGTCTTTTTTTTTTATCAGTATTATACATTTTCAAATCATTAGATTTGACTTAACCGTTTTTTTACAGATCTGATGGCTGAAAAACATGTAAGTTACTTTTTTGAGTTACTATCGAAGATTTTTTTCTATGAAAAAAAATGTTTATAAGTAGCAAAAGATACCGAAAAACATAGACGAATGGATGGGACTGATGGGAAAACCACGGCCATGAAAGGTTACTTTTAAAACTCACGGTGGAAAACAAAAGAAAGCAACTAAACATATCTCCTTGAAATACATGTACATATCCATCCAAAGATTTGTACATGAATAGGCCAAACGGGATGAAGATGAACGCGCTAGCTTCAATATTTGGAAACCCTTCTCACTCCGTGTGACGACGAGAGTGTCAAGGCATATTAATCTGATCCTAACACCTCTCCTAACGGGCCAACTTTTTGTGTGGATGGCAATCCTCCAATGGTGTCTGTATTTTCCCTCATGTAGGCCCTAAATCATCAACTTCAAATCTTGGCCATATGATTGCACTTCAGTAGCATTAATTATGAGCTATATAGAGATTTATCCTTCTTGTATTGTTATATCTCTAGTCTCTAGTATGTGAGAGAGCCTTTTCTCGGATTGGATTGGTTTGGCTTGGTTTAACCCATGTATTAATCATCATGATGGCCATGTGTTGTAATTATTTATAGGTTGAAGTAACAGCTTTAGAAAATTATTGCATTTGAAAATAACATGGTGGTTGATAGTGCAGAGAGACGGTGTTGCACGCATTCAATCATTTAATGAACGGATAAGTCCAAATTTTTTGTGACACTCAGAGAGCTATTTTTTGTCAAACCGGTCCATAGTCTATAAGCTGAATTTGTGGACGACGGCCTATTATAATATGCCCAGGTTTTGTCACATTTTTCTTTCTTGCCCAATTGCTTCAATAGAAATCATAGAGAGAAGTACTAGTGGGTGCAGAGGAATCGTCCGTCAAGGTCTTTGAGAGTACTGTGACAGCAGATTTGATTAAGAAATCTAGTTGAAAACGATGACACAGAGATTTGAGTTCGAGTCTTTATCTTTGAGACTTGTGGTTCTAATAATGGTGAAAAGGGCAGATAGAAAAAGGGGACCATTCTAAGTCTTCCCGCAATTTTTCACATCAATTAAGAAAAAATTGACCATGCACATATGGTCTAAATGCAACTATCATCATCAATCCCTACTCTCATATAAGCTTCTAGATTCCAAT
The DNA here is from genome assembly GCA_946598075.1 of Artocarpus hirsutus. Lineage (NCBI taxonomy): Eukaryota > Viridiplantae > Streptophyta > Magnoliopsida > Rosales > Moraceae > Artocarpus > Artocarpus hirsutus. Next base: position 58,946 of record CAMOHE010048230.1, read on the forward strand.
ACATTAAATGTAGCTATACATACATACATACATACATACATACAAATATATATATATATATAGTTTGAAGATGTTTTTAGTGAAGAGAAAATCCTATTTGGTCCAAGGTTACTATATTTTGTGCATTAAAACTTTATAATCGATATAAAATTTTGTCACACTAATTAGGATGTTTCTAATAAATTTTGCAGGTTATTTATTGCTCAAGCCGATAACCTCGTATTATTTTAAAAACGTCAAACTAATTAGCAATTTGTTTAGAGAAATAGAGTCAGAGGATAACTTCGGCGTCTATGCACACCACACGTTCATACGGATTCTACCACTGCTCCGACAACTAGGAATGGGGATTCTATTTTGATGGGCCAAACTCATTGACTGCCCCCAGTGTCTAAAGAGGAAAAGGAGAACAGAAAAGAAAGTTGTTAAACACTTTGACATATATAATGTGTGTATTCCTTTAAGCTTTAAAAGGGTCACTGCTCAATAATTTTTGGTGGGACTTGGGATTATTTAGTACTTGTTTAGAGATTCTCAAATTTTTGTTTTTGAGTTTCCTTTTTTTTTTTAAGAACTCATGCACGACAAAGACTGGCCCTAGATCACAGAGAAAAGAAAATTAAAAAAAAAAAAAGTTTGTGTTGTCAATTGTAATTCATGGCGATCCACTCATTTATGTGTCTGGGTAGTGATTAGTTTAGGATTGTTGTTTATATGTTCCGGCAGATGTTAATGAACTTTGTCTTTCTCATTTGGATTTTCCAAGCCTATTTCTGCTTAAAAAATATGGCTGCAAAATTCCTAAGCTTTCTTTTTTCTTTTGAAGGGAAGCTTCATTTTATTTTGTTTTATTATTATTTTTCTTAATTTGAGGGTGAGGTGATTCAAAATTTTCGTCTTTAGATGAAGTCGATATTGGTTTTACTACTAGGTAGACCATGTCTACAACTATGTTTTCTTTTAATTTTGGTTGCATATAATTTTATAGATTAATAGAAATTGGAGCACGCATATGTGTATGGTGTTTTAGTCTCTTATGATGTTAAGTAGAGTAAAGATTGAAACTTTATAAACTAATAACAAGTTGAATAAAGGGGCATTTGGCATATAGTAATCTTGAAGGTAAGAATAAGAATATGTAAGATTCTCACGTTTGGTACAAAATTTAAAATTTTTAAATTCTTGGGAAACTCAATCTCATAGGTTTCACTTTACCCTATTTTGAGGTAATTTTAATCTTATCTAATAAAATGATATTCATATTCCCATGAATTTCATGACTATGGGAATCTCATCTTTTCTTTCATGATAATGATGGTATTGATAAATAAATAAATAATACAATATAATACTATTAAATATTTATAATATTATCATTACTTAATATTATTACTTAATGTTAATATTAATATAAAATAATAATATATTATATATAACAATTTTAAAATATAATATTATTAGACAATAATTTGGTATTATTATTATAAATTAATATTATTATACAATATAAATATAAAAAATATAATAATATAAAATAAATGTATTAATAATAAGGATAATAATAACATTAACAATAATAACAATATAATAATATAATATTAATATACATAGTAATATTAATATTAAATTATTGTAATATAATCATAATATTAGTAATATCAATATTAGTAGTATAATAACATCATATGCTTATGAAATAATAATAGTAGTGTTGTTGTTGTTAAATCTTTTTTTTGTTGTTGTTGTTAAATCTTTTTGAAGAGGTTTATTTATGTTTTTAAATTCTTTCTAATGATAATGATAATATTATGAGTGTGATTATCTTTTAAAAATATGAATATAAACATTGCATTAATATATAAATGATAATGGAAATGTTGAAGGATAATAAAATAATTTATTTTTGTCAGCTATACAAGCAACCAAACACAATAATATATTATTCCTAGGAATCTAAGAGAAGAGTTCTATATACAAGCAAAGTGATAATATTGGTTTTCTACGAATCATATTATCTACTATCACTTTCACAGAAATATGATTTCTATTGATTACTGCATACCAAACATCCACATAGTATATAGTTATATAGATATAATATAGTGGTATATTTACGCCTGTTTCGATTTTAAATTCTTGGTATAAAGTTGAAATCCTCAAAAAAATAATAAATTGGATATTTGTATATATTATAAACTTTTGCCTGCTAACTCTGCAAAAAGATATTTATATTATAACTTGATGAAAACAAAGCTTCACCCAAGGAGGAGGCAGCCGAATATTACTGGGCCATGGTGAATCTAAGCAGGTAATAAATTGCGCTTGGATAAGAATTTTAACTTTTCATTATTTTATAGAGTGACTTACAAACTTACAAAGTGAGGCTGTGGGATATTTTCTTAACTACCTTATATATTACTACAATAAATAATATATATCAATATATATACTTACATATCCACATATGTATCACATATGTGTGAGACATATAGCTAGTAAATATACATGTCCATCCACATAGCCATAGCCAACATCCACTTGAGAGCTAACTTCCATTGATTTCAAACTAGAAGCCTAGAATCCAAGGAAAAGAAAAAAAAAAATAATAAAGCACATCTCTTTTGCCCCCCACTATCCCCAACATAAACATCTGGTTTTCACAGCATGAGAAAAGGACTAATTAATTTTTATTCTTTTTTGGAAAAAAAAAAACACTTTGTTGTTTCCCCTTTACCCCACTCTCTCTATTGTGCATAACTAAAAAGCACAAATTACCATCAAGTGGGTCTCTGCCGAAAACCTCCAAAATCTTCTCCGTCATATATAGCGCGCGCACACACACACACACAATGCTATAGACAGAATTAAAGGGTAAAAATTTTGATAATTATAAAGTGACCTTCCCACTATTCTCAATCATTTCAAAAGCCCCATTAATCTCTCCATATTATCCCACAAAACTCCCTCCCTTTTCTTATCATGCTTCCCCATCCCAAAATAAATACACCCTTCACCAAAACTTGTGACATCATAGCTAATTCCAACCCAAAGTGTCACAATTTTACACTTACATAACGCATCACCAAATAATAGACTTTGAGAGAGTTTGTCATATATTCTCACAATTATCCTTAAAAATGTCTGTGGCAGGAATTTCTGGAGCTGATCATACGGATAAACTTCACAAGAAGTCGTTCCACCGTAGGAACGATTCGGGCGAGCTCGACGTGTTCGAGGCGGCAAGGTACTTCTCCGGATACAATGAAGCCTTAGGCTACAATGGCTCATCATTTACTCAGAAGATGATCATGAAGGATCAAGATCATCATCATCATCATAGAGGCTGGAGAGGAGGAAGAATTAGCCTTGACATGCCAATGAGAAATGTTCTTAACAATCCTCATAATCATCAACAATCTCTTCATCATCATCTAAATCATCACCATCAAATGGTGATGCAGGATAATAACAAGCAAAACAAGGACAAGAAATACAAGCAGCCAAGCTCACCGGGAGGGAGGCTGGCCAGTTTCTTGAACTCCCTCTTCAGCCAATCAGCATCAAAGAAGAAGAAGTCAAAGTCAATGATTCAGTCAATGAAGGATGAGCAAGAGGAAATTAGCCCTGGTGGTGGGATGAGGAGGAAGAGGAGGAGCAGCATAAGCCATTTTCGGAGCTCGAGTACCACTGATTCGAAGTCGATTTATTCGTCTTCAAGCTCGGGATTCAGGACACCGCCTCCTTACATCAATGCCCAAACCCCGACAAAGAGCTACAAGGATCTCAGGAGCTTGTCTGATCACAAGCAAGTTGTGTCCTTGTCAAAACACAACAACAATAACAACATGAAATCTTCAACCAACAATGATCGTGATCATCATGATCATCAAGTCTTTCATCATGAGAAAAGAGAGAGAGATTTGCCTTGGTTGGATCATGCAGATCAGAAGTTCAAGTACACTATTAAGGATCAGAACAAGAATAGTCCAATGTTGGAGAAGGACAAGAATTGGGTGGACAAGTATCCATCAGAGAAGAAATTAGGAAACAGATTTGATGATGACGATCATGAGGGAGATCAAGATGATGGTGCAGAGAGTGATTCAAGCTCTGATCTGTTTGAGTTGCAGAACTATGATTTGGGTTGCTACTCAAGTGGTTTACCAGTTTATGAAACAACCAACATGGATAACATCAAGAGATCATCAGGAGCACCAATTTCCACTGCCTAGCTCTCACTGTAATATTATACACATTAGTACTACTTCTGTATATTTATATGTTTTTTTTACATATATATTTTCACTAGCCAGATATATAGCTAGCTAGTTCATGATTTGTTTAAATTTACATCTTTTTGATGATGTTAGAAGTTGTGAGAGTGAAGGAATATTTACTTGATTTTCATTGCTTTTTTTTTAATTTTTTCAATTACTTCAGCTACTTTGGAAGTTCTTTTCATGCTTCTTCTTCTTTTTTTTTTCTTCTTTTTTTTTTTTGGGTGTGTGTATACAGTTTGGAATGTTTGTTGGTCTTTCTCTTTTTTTCTGCTTCTCTTTTGGAACTATATTATGGATTATTGCTGGAACAACAGAAGTAGTCCACCATTTTTCTTCTTTGTGGCCCTTGATTAGATTATCTGCCAGATAAGCAAAGATTTTTATTTCCTCACTCTATATATATATATATATATATATATAGATAATTATTAATCAAATATATAGTGGAGAAGTTAATGAATCATCATACCATGTGATAAGATTCCTATCTGTTAATGTTGACTTTAGGTAATGAGCTAGCAATCATATTATGCGACATTAGGTTAATGCTTTGTCGTTTACGATTTGGTATGAATAAAATATGGATACTATAATGCATGTTTTGGAATTTTTGAGATATAAATTAGCCATCTAGCAGGCATGATAAATTTTTCATGTCTCCTTGTCTTGGCTCATTAATGCTTACAAAAGATTATGTTCAATTTATTAGATACCATAAAATCATCTTATTATTTTTAATAAAAAACAAACTAATTATTTAATCAAAGAAGAGTCAAAGCCAGATAATTATATATCCCAAAGTTCCATTTGGCTTGTATCCAAACATATATTAAGTTGGATAATATCTAAATAATAAACAATAGTTTTGTTTTCTTTCTGCGTTTTAACTCTTGGCCATGCACGTACTAGCCTAACTCATCAAAAGCGTCAATACTGACTACATACATATACATATTTATATGTATATGACGAACTTACATACAACCAGAGTACGTAAATAGCGCCCTATTTGAATTTTTTCTCATATGAAATGTTTTTTCTTATTAATTTTATATGTGAAATCTGATAAAATTTGTAACGTATTTTTCTTCTTTCCCCTCCCTCCCCTCTCCCTCAATTCAGGAATTATATGTTTGTCTCATCTAATAATATGTAAAATCTTTCTTTATGTGAAATTTCATAAAATTTTGAGTTTTTATCCCCGCTCCTAGAGCACACTTGTTTAAATACCATTAATATATAAATATCTTGGGATGCAAATTTTGAAAGGTCTAGACAGTGTGATTGATCATGGTACACTCCATCTCACGTGCAATGATGAAATGAAATTTTTGACAGGGCCAAAAAAATCATTCATGTACTGCCCCCCTTGCTTAAAAGCTAAAACTTCAATTGATTGGAAGAAATCAGATATCATCAAATTAATCCATATTTATCAGTCTAATCAGATTATCATTATTAAAAAGCAAGTCCTACTTATTAATATTCTATCTATTGCTATTTGGCATTGTTATTGTTCCTACTTGAAAACCACACTAATATGACTATCTAACGCATGTCAGATGGACCAGCAGGTTTCAAGATCATAACCCAATTTGATCAGTTTCTACTCACCACAATCATTCAACACAAGGATCGTCCAATTATTACTTTTGAACTTTTCCATATATATAAATATAACATATATATACATATATGCATATATTATTTTTTTCATGTTACATGTTATTTGTCTGGATAATGAAGCAAAGAATCACAAGGATCACAAAGACCCAAAATAGGCCATAGAATAGGTTAGGGATATCGCTGCTCTATAAGAAATAATGATGTTGCCAAAGACCAAAGTTGGGTAAGGAATTGTCGCTTTGGAGAAAGATACGAGTAGTCTCCATCTCAAGCAAAAACTTTTGTTATGAGCAGACATTTAAGTTATAAGGGGCAATGAATTGCCAAACTTTCTGTCTTGCATGCACATTTGTAGGATTTAAAAGCCTAAAAAGTTGGAGTCATTAGCATTATACATACATGCATGTGTGTGTCTCTAATATACAGGTATGTAGCATAGCATAGCCTTTAAGAAATGATCTATAAGAAATAATGATGTTGCCAAAGACCAAAGTATTGTGCATGGGGCAAAAAAAGATTGAAGGCCATGATAAGGCATGCATATTATTATATATATCCAATCATGTGTGTATAGATGGGTATAAAAACACAAGGAAGGCTTCATGAAACTTTCAAAAACTCCGTCCTTTCAAAATAACATGCATAAATAAAAATCGTGACATGAAAAATTTGAAGGCCATTGAAATAATAACATTGGGGAGATATTTACATCGAAAAAATTACGTTGAACCATGACAAGTACACCTGTTTTTATCTTTTTCAGTGACTTTATGTTACGTTTTTCACATCGAAGAATGGTATTCGGAGGGTGGTAGAAAAAGCTTTTATATATAATGCATACATATATCGATATATATCATGAGAAATATAATGATGCATGGGGCACAAAAGAGGGGGGGCCAGAAGAAGCAACGAAACTAATTGCGAGTGAGTGGAGGGCCCAAACATATAATTCAAAGTAAGAAGTTGTAACCAAGTTGGATGGCCACAAACACACGCACTGACACGCTATATGTGCAATATGGAGGGAAAGAAAAGACAAAGAGGAAGCGGGTAGGCTTTTTTTTTTTTTTTTTTTGGTCAATATGGTCAATGAAATCCTTCTTTTCTCCACTTCAAAAAAAAAAGTCTATTTTTTTTCTAAAAATAAGTAAATAAATAAAACCTGCCAAAGTGGAGATCACACAAGTCCCATTTGCCATTGGTGCCCACAGAATTTTACTCATTATGCATGTATTGATCTTTCTTCAATTAGTTTTGTTGCACCTAATTGATTAACTAACTTTAGTTCACTTGTAAATTCAACAACTTAATTCCTCCTAAAGATCCACATGCATGATCAAAAAGTAACAATTACACTAATGACGCGCAACTTATAATAGTGCCTCAAGACGATAAAAGTTTACTGACAATAAACCGATCATTCAATTTAGCGAGAACTTCTACGGAAAATAATATGTTGATATAAATTTTATGTTGGTTCAAAAAAAATTATGCATGTGTGTTGCCTTCTCATATAATTAAGTATATACATTCCGTTGGAGTAAATTTCTCGACATCGATATTCTCATACCCTCTTCATTGATCCTTGAAACTCCTCTGAGTTGAAGGGGCATCAAGAGTTGGCCTGTAGATGATATTTAGACACTCAATTCAACCAAACAATGGTGGATATATTTTTTGAAATAGGAAAAAAGAAAAGAAAAAAAAAGTGTCGAGGCTAGAATTTCGGAAGAGAGAGAGGGATCCCTTTCCATGGGTTTTTCTCCTCTATTTATATTTGTGTTGCCCTAATCTAGTGATTGTTAAGACAATCATCAGATTTGGACATATCACGTTTCCTTTTAGGCTTAATATTTTTTTGTAATTTACCTTTTTTGGCTAGGGCCTAATTGAAATGTTTGTTATTCCTCTTTTTTGTTTTTTTTTTTTTTCAAGATCATGCTTATTCATGTGTTCTTTATCACCTCGTACATTGCAGGTACGTGTCCAATAACCAGTGGTTTGCCTGGCACTCGGACACATGTATCTTTGTACATGGTTGTCTCGAGATCATGTAGACTATTTTAATGCCAATTGACTTGACCTATATCTTGAGAGGCTATTCAGCCTCCAGTTAATGGTTGATCTTCTTTTTTAAGCTGTCGGAATTCCCTGGATTCGGCTTTGAAGATCGTCACATGTTTATTCATTTTATCATCCCTATTAGGGCTGCACAAAAACCGCCCCGCAACCGCCGGCCGCCCATGCCCGCGCTCAACCCGCCCGAAAAAAAGAGGTCCATGTCAAAAACCGTCAATGGGCGGGTTCAACCCGCCCGCCTACAAATGTTGATGGGCGGGTATGGTTTTGTATTTTAGCGGGCGGGTTCAAACCAAACCCGCCCGCCTAATGCTTTAAAAAAAAAAAAATTAACCTAAATGCCCCCCCACTATCACGATCTGCTTTCTTCTTCACCCTACAGTCTAAAGTCTAAACAATCAATTTCACCCCCAAATTTCCCCCATTTCTTTTCTTCTTCCCACTTCCAGTTCTGAGCCTTCCGAGTTCCGACTTCAATTGAGAGTTGACTGGTTCCCCTCCGGTCCGGTGGCTATCTTCCTCTTCCGTCCGCTGGCGTCGTCGTCTCGTCCTCTAATGCTTCTTCTCTGTTTTGTAAGTTTTTTTTCCCCTTCAAAGTTCAAAATTTATTTCTTTAGATTCTAGTAGAGCTTGTTTTTTCTTTGCATATATGAAATTCTTCTTTGAATCAATACCTTTTTTTCTTTCAATTTTTGTTTTGGCGTGTGACTGCGAATTGTTACAGTAGTTTTGAGACAAGAAGAAAAAGAAAACTATCAACTATGTTTTGACTTCTTATCTGGTTGAAGAGAAACTTCATGTGTCTTAAGCCAAGTGCTGGGTGTGAAAATTAATTAGAAGTTGATGTTGAGCCACGTGAAGTGAAGGGGGTTACCAATTTCTCTACTCTACTGGAGGCTTAAAATTTTTAACCCACACCGCATCTGCACTACACATTATGTATGTTATATGAGGCCATTGTTTGTTCTTGTATTAAAGAAAAAAAAAAGCTTAATAGTAGAATGCACAACTCAGTAATTTACATAA
>CAMOHE010048230.1:69228-115259 GCA_946598075.1 Artocarpus hirsutus
TCACCTCGTACATTGCAGGTACGTGTCCAATAACCAGTGGTTTGCCTGGCACTCGGACACATGTATCTTTGTACATGGTTGTCTCGAGATCATGTAGACTATTTTAATGCCAATTGACTTGACCTATATCTTGAGAGGCTATTCAGCCTCCAGTTAATGGTTGATCTTCTTTCTTAAGCTGTCGGAATTTCCTGGATTCGGCTTTGAAGATCGTCACATGTTTATTCATTTTATCATCCCTATCGACTATCAATGTCAACTGGTCGAGGGTGACACATTACAGTCTTTTCAAACTTTGAAGTGGGGAATTTGAATGTACATTTTAAAGTAGAGTCGTGTGATTAGAACTAAGTTGCACAAGTGACTCATGTAAAATTAAATAAATAATTGACAAAGATACATAAAACATTTACTATTGATGTAATAAGTGAGAAAGGTCCAACTAGTTTATGCAAAAGTCATTTAATCATTCATAAAGGAAAGAAAAGAGAGTGATACAAAAGTCACGCCGACAAATGAGCAGATCCACGTACAAGCATTAATGCCATAAGCAGCTTTAACTTATCTTCTTCTAATTATAAAAGTTAAGTTTAATCACCTCAATCAACGCGTGCTTTGGAACCGGTAATTAGCATGATTTGACCAAAAAATGCAAACCTGTCATTCCTTGTAAATATTATAATATATATTATATATATATATATATATATTGAAAGTAAGGATCATTTATGATATCGATTTGTATTTGTTCTACCGTGTTGTTAGTTAATATTAAATTGTATGATCAGAAGAAGATAAGTGTTGGTTTTTTTTTCCTTTTTCTTTTCTAAATTGTTTTGATTAGAAGTAAAATTTTAGGTGTTTAGTACACCATAAGTTTTTTTTTTCTTTTTCTTAACACTCACCAAAATTTTCTTCAACTATTTATTTTTTTTTAAGATGACTATTTATTTATTTATTTTAAATCCTTTTATAGTAGCGAAATACAAATTTGGAAAAAAAAAATATTGGTCAAATTAATGTGGTTAATTTTGTCTCATTTATATAGCGATATTATAAAAAATGTCATATTTTACAAAACTTTGATAGTAAATATATGTACACTCTAAAATGTTAGCCACTGTCACATAATTTTTCTAAGGGGAATGCCATAACTTTTAAACAGGGCTTAACATAACTCGAACCTTCAATCTATGGTTGAGGCGTAGAGACTTACAACTAACTAGGCTGCCTTCACTCGTCGCCGCTGCACATATTAATCTATAACTAGTCAAATTAGTCAATTGTACAAACCAAAATATCTTTAATTTTTCCTAAATACTCCTAATAACAAATCTGATTTTTTTCCTTTCTATTTTTTATTTGTTTTGCTCATTTTAGCCTTTTTTTTTTTAATTATTGTAGTTGTATAGACCAAAGTAAGGATCAGCTGTGATATCAATTTGCATTTGTTGTAGTTGTGTTGTTAGTCAATTTTTTTTAAGTTATATGACCAGAAAAAAAAAATTGTAATATTTAGTCAATCAATTGTATACACCAAAGTAAGGATCAGTTGTGATATCGATTTGTATTTGTTGTAGTTGCTGTGTTGTTAGTCAATATTAAGTCATATGACCATAAGAAGATAAGTGTTGGTTTTTCTTTTTTTCTTTTTCTTTTCTAAATTGTTGTGATCAAAATAAAATTCTAGGTATTTAATGCATTATAAGATAAATCATTATGGTTTTTTTCCTTTTCCTTACGACTAACCTAAATTTTCTTCAACTATTTATTTATTTTTAAATCCTTTTTTAAGTAACGAAAAACAAATATGGGGAAAAAAATTGCTCAAATTAATGTGGTTAATTTTGTCAATTTTATCTTGAGAAAATATAAGAAATGTCATGTTTATAAAACTTTAGCAGAAAATGTATGTATGCTTAAAAATGTTAGCAGTTTTCACATATTAATCCAACTGCTCAAATTGTATAGACCAAAATATCTTTTAAAAGACCTAAATCTGATTTTTTTTCCTTTCTATTTTTTATTTGTTTTGCCCATTTTAGCCTCTTTTTAATTATATTAATTTTGAAAATTTTCCTCAAAAGTTAAATATTCTTGATCTGCCCCTCAAAAGTTATATTAATTTTAAATATTAATTATATTTTTTAATTATATTAATTTTGAAAATTTATTGAACATATAAATATACTCTTTCGGTCTTAATAATGAGTTTAAACCTTGTCCTTTTACTAGTACTTAATGAGTCTTACTCCAAATTAGTTTTACAAGTCACTTTTCCAACATAGAGCACTGAACTAACCTTGTCCAATCATATACAAGCATGGTGTCATATGCAGATAGGTATAGATGTTATGATCGATCACGTACTACACGACAGAAACATATGATTAAATATAACATGATTACAAACAGTAAGTTAGGGGAATTAAATCATCATGTCTTTAACTTGCTGTGCTAATATCACAATTCACATCCGTGTACTTGGCTCATGTGTACGTTAATATACCTAGGCCAGTGTATTGATTGGAGTATGAAAATAATTGTTTTTTTTTATAAATATATAGCCACTAAGCCAGTCTGTCTATAAACACTCAGATATGACTCCTCAGCCAAAAACAAAAAAAGAAACAAAAATAAAAGTAAAAGTAAACAACCCTCCTCAGGTATGACTTCTCAGCTCTGTAATTTCTATCACATATTTTGCTTCTTTTTTTTTAAGTTAACCCATTTGCTTCTTTTTATTTTATTTTTTTTTTTCGCCGTAATTTTTTTTTTTATGGTAGCACCAATTTTCTTCTGTTTTTACTTTGCAGAAGAGTTTGGATTGACATGATTGATTAGTTTTATTTTGGACTTTTGTCTTCCACAACATGTGGATTCATCTATCATCAGAAACAATTCCATCTAATAATGAAGGGGAAAAAGTGACCAAACTAAACTCATATGTATTTTCAAAAATAGTGAACTTGAGGAAGAAACTGACCACTTTTCTGTCATCAATGAAAGCCGAAAAAACAAAAGAATGCATGTGATGTCAAAACTATTTCATTGCATTTGATCGTCAGCTCACAGTTTCCATGCCTTAATCAAAAGCAAAATTAACCCTTGCTTTTTGATCAAAATGGCACGTCACATTCAACATTATTATAATTATTATAATGATATTTAACTATAACTGGTTGTAGCAAACATGCAAGTATCAGCGGCTTTCTTTTGAACGATTGACAGGTCAACAAATCAACGAGGGTGTCTCAGCTCGTCTCTACATTCATAGGCCAGAACTTCAAGCCCAATTCTTCCGTCAACCTCGTTTGCTTAAACAGCCTTTTGCTGATGTGGGTTGTGAGTTCTTGGCCCAAGGTTTTACCAATTAATTGGGCTCTTACACAATTAAAAAAACAAGGCTCAATCATAGAAATACCTTTTTTCATGGCGTTGTTTTTTAATCTTACACCTTATCTATTTTACGCATACCACTTTTAAAGAGTATAAATACATAATTGATTACAAATATTTTAAATTAGACTTAAGTAAATAAGTGTTATTTAAAAGTACCTCGGCTTTTTTGACTAGAAGAAGTGGCATAAATCAATAAAAGATAAAATAAGGGGAATATTCATTAATGACATCTTTTAAAATTTACTTTTTATAAATATCACATAGGTTCATTTGTGGCATAACTTAACATGTAATATATATAGTATAGCATAAACTTTTATAAGTATGGTATAAATAAACACACCTTTTAAAAGTATGTCATAATATGTAATTTTCTCAAAAATAAATGACGGAACACAATAATGATAGTGAAGAAAAGGTATACCGCCTAATTTACTCCAAAAACAAAGCTTGGATCAATTTATATTTCTAGAGAATATCAAAGTCATGTCATCATACTATTTTTATTATTCCAAATATACCCTAGTATCCACCATGGATATGAATTGGTATCTGGTCTCCATCGTGAATACCACCATGGTTACTAGCCAGTATCTTCCTTGGTTACCATCAGTATCTGCATAGTTACCGGACACTAACCTCCAAGACTGGCAGCATCACAGCCATCTTCGATACTGGAAAATCACAAAAATTCGCAAAATCCACCAACACAATAATTGGATCAAAAAATTAATAATCAAATAAAAAGTTGCAAAAATAGAAAAGAAAAAAAAAACAAAAAACAAAATCTAAACAAATCTCCCTTCCCTCCTCCGTGCGGCAACAACAGCGATGACGACAAGACATACCTCTCGTCATGTGGGGATGATTTGTGTTCATCATCGGAATCAACGGGCTGGAGGAGGCAAAGAAAAAAGAGAAGGGTAGTTGGAGGAGAGGGAAGGGGGAAGTAAGGGAGAGAGGAAAAAAATTAATGAAGATGAAGATACCTTAGTCTTTTTACTTTAGTTTTTATTTTGCTTCGTGGCATATAATTAAATAGTTTTATGATATGTGTCACAAATCAATCTATACATAAAATAAAAAAATAAAAAGACATGGAGCATAACTGTCTCCACTAAATTCAAGAAAAATTGCATCATACATCACTTTTAAATAAATCGTTTGAAGTAAATAACATGTTTTAAAATGGTGAAAATAAATAACATATTCTACAGAAATCAATTGTTCTATTCAAATTTTAACCTTAAACTTTCTTTTCGGTTTTTTTTTTTTCCTCTCATTTTTTCCAAATCCCTCCTCTCTCTGATCTCCTGGTTCCTTTATGTCTCTTTCTCCCTTTCTCGTAATGTACCTTCTGCAATCTCACTCCCCTCCTTTTTTGCTATCATTAGAAGCTCGCTTAGGCCAGTCTTCGATGAGAGCGAAGTTCACTATGACGTTGAACAGACAGACTCCCTTCCTTTCTGACTGTTCTCTCTTTCCTCCTCACCCTCTCCTCTCGTCAAAAATAAGAGCTCGAACCCCGCGCTAGGCCTCGCGACGGCGTTTGTCTCATCGAGGGAGTGCCAGCCCTTTGGACAGGGACGAATTTCATGGGCCTATGCAGGATCTTCTTGTCGTTGTTCAGGATGTGAACAAATGAAATTAATGAAACTGAGTTATGGTTTGAAGCGCATAATTTGTTTCATGTTTTTTTGCGTTCGAATCTCTTGTAGTTTGGTTTGATTAGTTTTATTTTATGTTGATGTTCTTGAATTTTGCTTTGTGTTGGCATGGTAGGGTAAGATCATCTTATTGCATATGAGTTTGTTTATGAATTGCAGGCGGGGCATTTCCGGAATTTCATTAAAATATATTTTACTATTTTTCCACCTCCTAAAAGTGTGATATTAACTTTTATTCCACCCCAACATCGGCTACGTCTCTTGTTCTCTTTAAATTTAATTAGAAAAAAAATCTAAAAATATCTTGTGTTTTAACTTAAATTGATTTGTTTTCTTATTTGTATAAATCTACAAAACTATATATTGCATTTTGCAAGTATCAAACAAAATCTCGGAAATCAAGGTTCTCAAGCAGAACTTGCTAGTCGTCAAAGGGCAAGCGCAAGTAGTCGCAAGGATCATCCGCAAAGTAGGTAGTAGAAAGTAAATTTATTTTATTTTATTTTATTTTATTTTGATAAAACTGCAAGTAGATTCTTGTGTGTTATGGGTTGTGGTTAACTTCTTTTCCTAAGGTGTGGAGGGGCTAAGTTCTATTCATACTCGGTACCAACTTACAAGACTATCAAAATACACCTCTCCATTTTATAACGCTTCTTGTCCATTTTCTTCATTCCACCAATATTGGCCACTAATATTCCCTTTACACTATATTTGTTATTTTAAATGTACCTGGTATATACCATGGATAGCAATCGTTATCCTATATCCATTGTGGTTACTGCCGGTATCCGCATAGTTACCGACTAGTAACTGCCAAGATTAGCAGCACTATAGCCGTCTCCAAGACTAAAAAATCACAAAAACCACAAACATAATAAGCAAATTAAAATATACTTAAAAAATAATAAGAGAAAACAGAAAAACAAAAGACAAGAATCTTAACAAATCTCCCTGTCTTCCTCCATGCAACGGAGACAACGAGAAATGCCTCTTGTTGCGCGGAGGAAACGAATCTCCTCCTTGCACCCACAACAGAGAGAGATCTCCCCCTACATGGAGTGTAGATCCGATCTCCTCCCATCACCACCGCAACACTAAGTCCACCATAGATCCGCTAGGAATCTCTCTTTTGGTGAGATCTAGAGATCTCATACAAGGCGGAAGCTTGGCACGGCTTGATGATAGGCTTCACAAACGCAGTGGGGTTAATCACGTGCAAGTATATATAGTTTGCAAGTAATAAAGTGTGAGTAGAGTGTCAATTTATACAGGGATTAGATTAGTAAATTTTTACTAGTTATTACAATTCAAGCATTTCTAATTTTATCTAAACAGTCTCAATTTTGTAGGAATTTTAATTAAAACAAGAAATTAAAAAAACTAATATGAAAATAATAACAATAAAAATCAACAAAATAATTAAACTTAAGTAATTGATAATAAAACAGGTCTAGAGAAACTATTTCGCCAAGTTCCCATTATGATTGGTAATTGCTTAGAATATTGTCAAATTAATCCCCCAATTTATTGGCTTAGAATGCTCGTGCATCTCAAATCTTCCCTTGTAATGCACCGAAATTAATTAAGTGATATTAGTACGAAAGATGGTGATTAGTGTGCCAAATTATAATTTGACTTTAATATAAACATTTTGTAATGCTTATCTAATTAACTTGATTATTAAATCATTGTAATTATTTTAATTATTTTGTTTGTTACTTTGAAATTTAGAACAAAACAATTTATCAAATGTCAAATATGTCCGTTTTTATAAAACAGTAGGTAGCACACGATTTTTACACAGTAAAACCACCCACTCCTCTCTATTTAATCTCTCCCTCTCCCTCTCCTTCCCTCACTTACTCGCAGCTCACTCTCAATCTCTCGTCTCTTTCACTACCTCTCTTTCTCTCTCTCCTTCTCTCAAATTTTTTATTCAAATTTTTAGAAGCTCGGGAATGCATTTGGACAATCATAAACTCGATTTAAAGCTTAAATCCAATGTTAGTTTGTTTATTTTTCAAATTTTTAAACTTTTTCAAAATTTTCTAAATTTCTTTAGAAAGTTGTAATCTAAGTTTTGTGAGTTTAGAAAACCTTAAATCTAAGTTAGTAAGACTCAAACAACCTAGAATTTAGGCTTAGTTTGATGAAAAACAAATTCAAATCAAGTTTTTCTATTTTTTCTCTTTTTTTTCACTTTTGGATTTCTTTGAAGTTTCCTATGCAAATCTTGTTTAAATTAGTTTAAAAGTGTTCTCCTATGTTTTTTTATCTTCTATGAATGTTTTGAATGCTTGGGAATTGAGAAAACATGATGAAAAATAAGGATTTGAGCTCGGGGAGGTCGAGACTCGAATTTTAAAAAATTTCATAATTTTCAATTTGACAGACTGAACTCATACCTTTGGCAGGCCAAAGCTGGAAATAGTTCGGCAGGTCGGTCCTGATTACTGGTAAGCTGAACTACATAGTTCGGCAAGCTAGACCAGGGAAACCGAGAGGCCAACTAGGTTTTGTAAAAATTTGTCATTTTTCACTTGTTTTTCCTATGTTAAACCCATATTGAGATTTTAACCTTATAATGTGATTTTATAAACACAAATGGCACACTAGGACACCATGAGATAGATTAGTAGTGTAGGCTATCATAAGCTAGATATTGATAAGCTTAATTTATATTTAAGGTCGTTCGTAGTTCTGTGGAGCTAACATATAGCTAATCGAAACTGTAGTGTTGCATATCAGCACGGATATTGAGGTAAGACTTCTATCCTTTTCCTTGATAGCCAAGTTTTGAAATGATTTTTGGCCTCAAATGATTTCTGTCAAAATATTTTCAAAGAATAATTGAAAAGAGATTTTTATGAGTTGTTTTTATAAACAGTAGAATGAGGTGATTTTCATAATGAATCGCATAATAAATGTAAATAAATATATTTGGTAAAATGAAATTTTAATAACTATAGAAATGTATAGATGTGCATAATACTATACTCAGAGATCAGGTCGTGTAGAGTGCGCTTTAGAAGTAGGTCCCAAAACCCAACTGGGCCACTATTGTAGTAATATATATGGTTTGCTCAAGAAAAGATAATAATATCTTTTCTGGTTGAACAATAAACGATTTTTGGTAAGATTGATTTTATCGAATTTATTTATCCATTTATTTATTCAATTCTATTTTGATGAATTTTATAGTCAAATTCAATTTTTTATAATCTAGTTTTACTGTGCCTTTCGCTCGCTTTTTACGTGTTTTCAAACATTCCCCTCTGTGGAATCTAGTTTAGGCTGACGGAGAGTTCACTGACCGGATTCGCCAGTAGTAGAAGACCCCGAGTAGGTTATTTGTATTAATTAAACAAGATATGTATCATTTTAACTTCTTTTTCTATATTGGATTGTGGTTGCAGCTTAATTATTGTCGATACTATGAGTGTGCACAAGTTGTGAGCCCGGTGAAACCCAACACGTATTTTTTTTCTTTATCTTATTTTATTTTATTTTTCGCCTATTTGTTTGTTATTATAATAGTCATTTTAAAAAGGTTTTAAATTGTCATATTTTTCATAATTAATCAAATTCTTTAATTTGTGTTTTTAATTAAAATTTAACTTAATTAATCCAATTAATCCGCCGTGTCCCCTCTTGGATCCTGGGGCGTGACACCCCTCCGAAGTAGGGAATTAAAAAATGTCCAAAGTAAATAATTCCAATGTTCTTATTTAAAACAAAGTATTAAGAGCTCATTAAGTTCAAGTTCTTTTAATTAGCCATAAAGACAATCATGCCTCCCAACTCTACAATTGTCTGGATAGTATTTCTGAAACTCATATTTAGAATCCTCCATTCCCAAGTAATAATCCTAAATATAAAATCAACTAATTAGTGATCAATCAATTAGAGATATTTAAATCAAAGAAACACAAATAAATAGAAAATGGAAATTAAATTACAATAACCTATAGCAATTATCTAAATACAATTTTAACTTAGGTCCACAGCCCTCTAGACTAAGAAATTGAGCTATACATAATTACACATAAGTCTAATATCAAAATCCAAAGCATAATAGTGGAACTCATGGCAATTTACAGGAATTTCAAAAGAAAGGAGAAAGTAAAGAAATAAACAAATAATGGAGCTCCAAAGATGATCTTCAAGCTCTTTTTATCTTCTTCTTGGAAACCCAAAATGGCTACTATGAGTGTCTAAAATCAACCACCAATATGTTCCTTCATAAAAGCCTAAAATAGGTTTTTATAACTCCTCAAAAAACTTGGGTGTTTTCTCCCCAAATTAGCCTCAAAATCAACATCAAATTTGATTTAGAGGCCATTGGCGTTGAGGAGAGGGGCCATTGGGTGCGGCTGCATATCAGCTGAGCTAGAATGGCGTGGAAATTGGATGCATGTTGTTGCATCCTCTTGAGTGGTGCAGGGACTCGATTTGCTTTTGAGCATGCCTGATGTTTCTCTTGCACGGCCGCATGACTCGGCTGGCATTGTACCACCAACGCTCTGGTTCTTCACCTTGGAGCGAGCTTTGAGTTGCATGGGGGCGCCAACTCCTTGCTCTTAAGCATCAAAGAACGCTTTCTTTCCCTAACACAAGAAATTAAAATAAAAATACATAAATAGTAAAATAATAATAAAAGTAACCTAAAAACATATTTTAAAAACATAATTAACTAAATTTATTCAAACTTAACTAAACATAACTACTAAATCACTCAAAAATTAACAAGATATATAACATAGGGAAACTAATAAATTCATTCTATTAGGGGTCAATAGCTTCAGCGAGATGGAGACAAGTTGACAAGTAAATTTTTTATCTACTGCTATTTATTACAAATATTTTTAGCCAATTACTTAGATAAGTTTTGGAAAAGTACAATTTTTTTTAAACACGTTAGGACTAGGTAGGGCTTGGCCCTGCACAATGTTGGGGAGGGCTTGACATCTCTAGTTGCAAGACGGGAATGTACATAAAAGAAATTGAAAAAAAAAAAAAAAGAAGAAAAAAACATAGGATGAGTGTTTTACTAATCACTTTCATTTTAAACGATCTGTATTCTTAAAAATATTTTCAAAACTAGTAATTCACCATACTACTTTTCAAAAGAAGGACGCCTGAAAAATATAAGGGAATATTAACCAATGAAAGCACCAATGCTGGAATATTAACCAAGGGAAAGAGGCTGGTCCATTGTGAGTGCATTTCAATCAGGTATCTTCCTTTTGTTATCATTCTCTGCAAAACTAGCAGACATCAATTTGTGATGTTAGTGAAATGAGTCAATTATACAATTAAATGTCCAAAGAAGTTTAATCATTTATTAACACAAGGGCTGTAATGATTGAAAGGCTAGTAATGATGCATTTCATAATAGAGCCAAAATGGGAAAATGGGTAAATTTTAGGGGAATTTATGGTCCTAATGGTTGTAGTGAGGCGACAACTTATTTTTTCAACAGTAGTTTGTTAATTAATTTCAACATCTTGACTAGAAGCATCTGAAAAATAGTTAAAAAAGACTCCAAACAATTACAACATTCTATATTGTGTACATTTTTCCTTTTTTTTTTTTTTATTTGAGCGAGAAAGAGTTGTGGGGGCGGCGGGGGGGAGTGAGAGAGAGAGAGTATCTTGGGATTGATAGTCTTGTCATCTCAATTCTTCTAGGGACTAGCGTTGAAAGAAAGGCATGGCTGATATTGAATCAAAGTTTGCACCTGGACTTGACTGAAACTCAACGGTGTTGGGGCATAGGTCTTCCCTCGTTTTCCCCACTGGGGCTGAAACAAAGAACACTTTTGAGCAACATTGGACTCTTTCAGTATCGGATTTGAATTAATTTTCTCTGCAAAAAGAATGAGATTAAGATGTTGTTGATGTTTACCGTAGTATGGCGGCGAATTAACATCATGTGTAGCTACACACGGTGGACAGCTTTTCCCTGCTCATCTCTGCCTGTTCGGGCAGACCTGCAACAAGAGAAGAGATACTTTAAAGGCAAGAAAAAGACAAGTTAGTCAATAGACAAGGGCTCTCTAACGTCAAGGCAAGCATTGCTCGGTAGAGAATGAGAGCTTGTTAGGTAAAAAGGAACATGCTTACTTAAATGCAATAAATGCACTCTATTTATAGTTGCTACTTGGACCGAGTGTTAGCTGAGTTTTGCCCATAACCCATGTGTCACATCAAAGCATGTTAGAAGGCTAAAGACAAGTGTCGTGCCCTCCGTCGGTGGATTGCCTCCCATCCGACGGCGAGTCAACCACCATCTGTTGGCCAATGATGGTCAGTAGCAGCATGCTTGCGAGTAAGAGAAAATCGACCCGAGCTGGTATCTGATCCGAGGAGGCGACTAGTTGTAGCGCGGCCTAGAGGGCCTTGAAAAGCGCCTCGGACATGCGATCCGAGCTCATTGGGATCAATTGTAGGCTCTCCGTAACTTTTACAGAGCTGTTTTACCGACTACTAGGAGTAAGGCTCCTCAACGGTAATGTTGAGTTCACCCCCAACAGATATTAAAACCACAAACTATGGAATATATATATATATATATATATATATATAAAATAAAAAAATTGTTCTTAATAGTTACAGTTCTCATAAAAATATATTTTAATAATAACTGATGATATTATGTGATAAAAATTCAAAATCATTAATTGTTATAAATTTTTTTGTCAATTACTCACTCTATTAAAACCGTAAGATTTATATTAAACAACTATTAAAACCGTAAGATTACTAATAATAAAAGCTTTTATTAGAATTATAATCATTGAAACTACATATATATGTGTGTGTAGAGAGGGAGGAACCAAGAAGCTAAATAAGGGCTTAATAAATTAATTACCTGCAGACTTAGGAGGAATATTTGAGTGGCGGGGAACATGGAAAGCCGGAGGATGATATACTGAACTGTGGTTGCGCGTTTTTTAGCCACAACCGAAGACAGCGGACGAGTTGTTGGGAAATTTGGCATTCCCTTCTAATGGGCGTAGGCCTGGGGAAGAATTGCAGATGCAATCGTCATGTTTTTTGGTGGGCTTGGGCCGAATAGGAAAGAAATGTGAAGTATTACCAAGTTTGAGACTATCGAATCGAGATTTATCTACTTAAAAGTAATATTATAATATTATCTATTATTTAAGTTTTGGCGACTTGAAATGTACATTATACTTTAGTGTTTATTTTTTTCAATTTTTGGGATTTTTTATTCATTACCATATTGGCATTGTATTAAATGATATGTTGACTCTGTGCTTTTTTATATACCCTGGGTTAGTTAATTTGTTTTTTTTTTTCTTTTTCTGGTTCATTTGTATTAATTATTCGTTGACTTTTTTTAGTAGGATTTTATAGGTTTTTTTGGCTTTTTTAGTAGGATTTTATAGGTTTTTTTGGCTCACGCACGTCAAATTTATATCAGCAAGTATTTATTCAATTATATAACATATTTTTTATTATTTATTACGTTCCAACAATTTTTTATGATGCCATTGATTTATGTTTGGTTCGCATTCACCTTTGATGTTGCCATGGCCATTGATTCTTAGACTTTTTGATTCTTTAAGGATCATTCATGTTCACATTCACCTTTCATTAATCTTACATATCCATTCAAGATTTTATCATTCATATTTATTTCTATCCTCAATAATTTCTTAACCATCGTTGTTATAATGATATATAAATTACAGCAATGATAAATTTAAGTATTATTATTTATAGTCTTCACAAATTCTCCTAATAGATGTTCATTTTTTATCTGGGTTTCTCCTAGGCATAAACATACTTTTCATTTTCTAACTCCAAAAAGGAAAATACTTGGAAAATAATTATGCCCAAATGAGTTCAAAATGTCATGTATAGAAAGCTGTCATGGTATTACCGCAATGACATATAAATTACGGTAATGATATATAAAGATTATGTTTTAATTTTTACAATTTCTCCCTAATAGATGGTTTATTATCTCAGTTTCTTGTCCGCATAAATTGTAAATACTGTTTAGTTTTTGGACTCCCAAAAGGAAAATAACTTAGAAGATAATTATGCATGAATAATTTATAGTTATCATGTGTAGAAAGCTATAAATTATGGTAATTATAAATATAAAGATTATCGTAGTTATTATCATAACGATATATAAATTACAGTAATGATAAATAATTTCCTTAGTTTAATATTGTGAAAAACAATAGTTTCCCTTTCTTTTTTCACTATTTTTATGTTTCCATTTGCTAGTTTGCCATTTTCACATTAATTTTTCTATTAATGAAGTTTTTTATTTTTTAAATAATGAAGCAATTACTCGTTATTTGTTTATTTTCTTTTTTTATTCACGCATGGCCACAATTGCTCATTAATTTTGTTGCATTGGCTTATTTTCCTTAATTGAATCAGTTTGATTCTCAAATTGACTGCTTTTTCTTTTTTGTCCGCATTAATCGCTAATTGTATATTTTTGTGTTGCTCATCATAATCTTCTCAGGAAGGTTATTTGTTTTTTTAAAAAATAATAATGAAACTTTAATAGTCTAAATAAAAGAATCCGAATTATCTAATCAATATAATTACCTATTAACCAAAAACAACCAAATTTATTATGTTTTAATAAAAAATTGTAGATGTTGATTCTTTTTTGTTTCAATTCAAGGCTATAGTGGTCCTTATATGTAGTCTAACAGACAATTTTGTAATTAAAATAGTTTGTATACAGTTTTACATTCACTACCTTATAATTAAACACTTATGTAAATGACTCAAAAATTATTACTTGGAACCTCAGATCTATTGGATTGTTCTGCATCATGCTCTGCCATAAATACATTAAAGATGAATTTTAAAAGAAATAATTACACCAAATGACGGGTTATGGACTTTCTATTTAATACATATTTTGAAATTAAAAATGTTATATTTTTTAGGTAGTTGTAAAACGTAATGGTCATACACCAAGTTTTAAGGGTTGGATAACAAAATGAAGAACAGAGAATTTTCATTTGGTACGTTGGTATAGAGATATTAGTTTTTTTTTTTTTTTTTTTTATTTGCTAATAAAATGAGATCATTGATGTCATCACACCCTTTATTCTCTTCATTGTTCTGTAAGTCTTATTGGCCACACACCCAAGGCAACACATTGCATTGGTTGGACAAAAGTCTTAAAGTAGAGACGTAGAGTATCGAACCCTAAACGCATCCTAAAAAGAGGAGAAAGAAAGACATTTTTATCGCTATATCAACCAATTAATGATATAGATTGTCCTTTCAGAGTCTATATTAACACATTTTAAAAGATTAAAAGCATTCAACGAAATACAACAGTTAACAAAAACGCATACATTAAGTTTTTAAAAAACTAAGTTGGAATTGCACTTGGTAAAGGGCTAGACAAAAGGAAGCCAACTAGAAGCACGGTCTAGGCAAAAAAGAAACTAGGAGTAAAAGCATTTCATTTCATTTTTATTGTCTTTTCTAAATACTCTATAGTAGTCTGAAAGGAAGTAGAAGAAATAAATGGATTTAACATCGTAACAAAAAGTGAAAAAACTTCAAGCACTCGCCAGACATCTTTTGTGCTTCCTCAGAACTTTGTTATTCAGAATCAAAAAAGAAAAACAAAGAGGCAAGGTGTAGGTTTAATTTAATTTGGAGAATCCAAGAAGTGCCAGCCACCATTCCTTCTTACATCATAGGAGCCTGCTGTATTTTTACGCAGTCAACATTTTTATTTATTTATTTTAGCTTAGCAAACAATAAAACAAAAAACAAAACAAATCTAGCCAAAAAAAACAAAACAAAACAAAACGTGGATGGATTAGGCTTCCAATCCACGGTGTACGCTTGAGATGAGACCTGGGCTTGAAAACTGATGGACCATGAGGCAAGACCCATGTGGTTTTTGGATCTAAAAGCCCATTTTTACCTCTATCAATAGAGCAGCCGAAAAAATTCTCTAAATTATTGTTATGAAATTAAAATCTAACACAATATTTAAAATATCTTAAAAATATCTTTAATGATATAGTAATTATTTTAATGATATTACATGTTGTACTATATAATTATATATAAATAATCTTAATGATATCATTATAAGACATTTGTATAATTTTTTCAAATTAGGGTCATATTTTAATTCAATAAACGTAAT
The DNA here is from genome assembly GCA_946598075.1 of Artocarpus hirsutus. Taxonomy (NCBI): domain Eukaryota; kingdom Viridiplantae; phylum Streptophyta; class Magnoliopsida; order Rosales; family Moraceae; genus Artocarpus; species Artocarpus hirsutus. The sequence continues at coordinate 84,480 of CAMOHE010048230.1, forward strand.
TAGGCTAATTGTCTCATTAACCCTAGAACAGCCCAGTCGACCAAAATCCTCTCATATCAGTTTTGGTTCATGGTTGCTTATCGACAGACTTTTTGAAAGCAAAACAGTGGCCTTTGCATTCAAGAATATCAATTGGACAAATACTACTTCTATGATACCCTTTTTAATTTTAATTTTATCACTTTTAGTAACAAGTTTGTAACAAATTACTTCTAAAAAGTATAAACATAATTAATCACAAATATTTTGGATTAAGGTTAAACAAACATATTATATTAGGATATTTTAGCTTTTTTGGTTAGGAGAAATGAAATAAAAAAAAATTAGTAAAATACAACAATGATAGTAAAAAAAAATTATATACCTAATTTACTTAGAAGTTTTTGTCATATTATACTGGTAAACTAGTTAAAAGTAAACAAAACCTGTAAATCCCAACCATAAAGAATGCATATAAAAAAAATGCAGAGTGTCACCTAAATTTTTGTTGTTTTTCATTTATGAGTATGAATGTTTCTCAATATCTTCCGAGTTCCATAACATTAAATAACGTCTTATAAATACAATCTAATCTGACTACGAATGGCTGTATTTATTAATCATGCCCCAGAGCAGTGTTGAATGAACTTTATTTTTACCTTTCTCAAACAAACGGAATGTCGTTTACTGGTCGTAACGCCATCAGACTTGTGAACGTTAAGGAGATGTCGTTTTTCATCTTTAACGAAATGTGGGAAAAGGAAATAAGTCAACTACGACATTTCTTTACGGACTAAGAAGCGTATTTCTGTAAAATGAGACTCAGACGACGTCTATAGATGCAGAAGGAGAGGTGGACTGAGAACAAGTAATAATAAATGACGTAAAAGACGGTAGAGTTGTAATGTCGTTTCCCAAAGACGATCGCAAACTTTCGCGGACAAACGATATGTTGTTTTCTGGAAACAAACGACAGCAAAATTTTGGAAGTAATAACTTGTTTCCGACCTAAACGACCGGACACTGCAAGGCAAAATGACGTGACGGCAGACACGTGACATCAGACTTTTAAAGGCAAAATGACACGTGTTAGTTCTAAAATACGCTAATTATCAAGGTTTTTGCGTTTTTTTAATGTTATGGAAATGGCCAATTATTTTGTTAAACAGCAATGTTATTCTAATTATATAATTTTAACAATATTATGGGTGTTTGAAAGGGAGATAAAAATTAGTAGTGGGAATCACTTTTATTGTAGCATGTAAGAGTTTTACATTATAACAATTTTTTTTATTGTTACTGTAACATGTGAGAACTTTTTACTATTTATAACTGAGTTTGTGGTGGAAACTGAGTAGTTCACACCACTGTCAAACACCTCAAAAAAATCTTATGTATTATAATAAATTCGTTTTAATTTTGTAATCAAACACACTCAAAACAAGTCAAATTAAATCCTACTCATATAATTAACATTTTTTGGTTCAAATCAAATTCCAAACGAAATTCAATGTTATCTGTGAAATATTTTGTTTTGCAAATACTATGTAAACAAAAAATTGCCATTCATTTTATATCTTTAATTATTACAAAAAACATTTCATTTTCGTTTCTAATTGTGCATTAATCAGCGATTGGCCTTGGTCTGCCAATTCGGTGGGAAGTGGTCAGCCGTGAATGCTCCATTGCCTCTTTTTTTCTGACTCCAAAATTCGAATTCGCCGTCATCTTCCATTCCAGTCCATTAATTAACAGAAGCCCTTTTTTCAGGTTTTTCCACGTCTTTTATCAAAAACCAATAAAAATTATGCATGGGTGTCTTTTTTTTCTTTTTTTCTTTTTTTCTTTGACAACGACTCATGGTGTCTGGTGTGAAAGTTGGTCTCTGTTTCACACACAAACAGTTGGGTATTAAAAAAAAATTAAAATAAAAAATTAATAAAATTTCAGTTTGTCATTTATTGCTTACCTTCGTTTAATTCTTCTCCTTGTGTTCTTTCGTTAGGCTGACTTTGAAAATTGAAGCTTGTTCTGTTCCAACGAAATTTGCCTTGTTTGAAAAGGGAAACTTAGGGGGTGTTTGGCAAAGCGGTTCCCACCACAAAATCAGTTATAAACAGTAAAAAGCTCTCACATGTTACAGTAACAATAAAAAAAATTACTACAGTGTAAAGTTCTCATATGCTACAGTAAAAGTGGTTCTCACCACTGGTTCCCACCACCTTCCAAACACCCTATTAGTTTTAACTGCTATATTAAAAAGCCTTTATATGTTATAATATTTTAGTTTCAATATACACTAAAAAAGAAAAAGAAAACGTTTCACTCCTATGTGGTGTTTGACAGTTAATGGTCTATACTGTTTTCTTAATTATAAACGGTGTAAAGCTTTCATATACTATAGTAATAATAAATAAAATTATTACGATGTAAAACTCTTACATGCAATAATAAAAATAGTTATAACTAACGGTTCTCAGCACCCTATCAAATACTATGCTAGATTAATAATGAGAGTTTTAAAAAATCAAATTAAAACTTAAACATTATAATATATAAAAATTATATACGATGAAAATAAATAACACAAAAAAAACTTTATAGTAAAAATTATTAAATTCAACTGGTGTTATCAAACAACGCGGATGTGTTTTAAGTGCACGTTCCACATTAATCACCATAAGGGCCGGAAAACGGTCTTTAATTTTTGTCAGAAAATTTAAATGGGCAATTGACAAAATTTTGGCTTGGCTATAGAAAGGGGGGAGCAGGGAAAAAAATGTCGGTGGACGTATGCCAAGGAAAAAGAAAGGGTTAAAAGGGAATAAAAAATGTCGGTTCTCTCTGGGGTTTTATTGCCACGAACCCACCTTTTTTTTTTGTTGACATGACCTGCTGAAAATCACTGTCTTTTTTTCTTTTCTTTCTTTTTCTTTTTCCTTTTTTTTTTTCCCCGGATAGGAAGCCACTGTTTTTTAATGGCTTGGAAATTGCTCTCATCGCATCAAGCTTTAAAGATTTTTTGGCCCCACTAAAAGAAAAAAGGATCATTTGAGGCTTGGGGTGTGTTTAGTTAAAAGTAATTTATACCATAAATTTAATTATAAATAGTATAAAATTTTTATATATTATAATAAAAAAATTTATCATAATATATTATAATAAAAAAATTATTATAATATAAAGCTTTTATATAATACAATATAAATAATTTTTACCGTTAATTTTCACAGCTAGTCAAACATGCCGTTGAAAAATAGCATACTTAGCTAGTCAAGCAGTTTTATTTGAACTAACAACACCACCTGTAATCTAGTGGGAATGATAAGGTCATTCGATTTGAGTTAGTACCAACCCAACAGACGTCATATGTGATAATATATTCTAGAAGTGATATATTCGTCACGTGAAAATAATTATGGTCTTGTCGTCATAATAGACGTCACCCTTATTTTTTATAATTTTTTCATGACGTAAAAAAAAAATAGACCACATCTTTATTACTGTAAAGGTTGAAGCACCAAAATAATTACGGCCATGTAATTTGATTCAACGAAAAAGGAAATAAAGAAATAAAGAAATTGAGATACTATATTTATATAGTTGACAAAAGACGTTAACGCTTTGTTGGACATTTTGGAGCCTCTGAGCCCTTTTTTTCCTGCTTTCTCATGGATGGAAAGAAGTGGAAAGGATAAGAAGAAAAGTCCTCCAATTATTTACTGGTTTTGCTTTTATTTTTTATTTTTTATTTATTTTTTATATTTTATTTTTACTTTTACTTTTATCATGTTGAGCTGTATATTGGCTTGGCTTTTCTGGCTCTTTCTCTTTTTCAATTATTAGGGTTTTAGGTATCTTATCATGGCTTGAAACCGAGAGGAGGATTAACTATGTTATGGGATGAATTTAGTTTTTTTTTAATATAAAAGAAACACTTTCACCTTAAGTTTCAACTAGAGTGTAGTTCTACGGATTTGGTGTATGGTTTTTGAAAAAAAAAAATATGTTGGAGGAAAATATGAATATCAAATCTTTTTAATTTTTTATGATTTTTTAAAGTTGTTTTAATAGTTAAAAATATGAAGTAGCTAAAATCTTGTTATGAATATTTCAAAATCGAGCAAGAAGAATAAAACATAGTTTTTATTCTTTATGCTTGCAGTAATCTCGTGTTATGATCATCAACATTACTAATAAATAACAGAATTTATTAAGGAATTCTCCTTTTTCCTTTCTAATATCATGTGGTATTTTGTTAACATTTATGAACATAGTGCCACCAGATCTAACAACATTTTTCAAATAATATCTCCAATAATATCTCGATGATATATTATTGATGTTTAATCTACTCTCTTAGATTGTATCTCTTCCAACAATTAAAATAATCAAGAAAAAATTCTTATGGGGTTATAAACTCGTACTTACAAAAATATGAGCCACAGTCTAATATGTAATGTATTTTTTAGATTGAGTCTAACTGTTTTATTAGTAGCGAGGTTATAACCCTTAGGGTTAAATAAGATTGCTCATTGATTAATTAATTAACAGTGCTAGGTCTCACGTTTTATCACACAACATTTAATGCTCATATTCATGAATCTATTACAAAAATGAGACTTTAAGTTCACTTAATTTGATGTAAAACTTTATTTCGTACGTCAAACTAGTCCCTCTACTTTAAAAAATCTTAATTGACCAACCATAAATTTTTGCTTCACATGTGACTATAGTTATTTCCCTTTTTTTTTCAGCAAAATGTGAAGAAATGGACCCAAACTAATCTAAGAAAATGAAAATTATTAGCAACAAAAAAAAAAATCTCTCGTCTAGAAAATTATAAGTTATAGTATGTACTGAATGGGGACAAAAATTTAGTAACAACGAATCTTTTTGGATTTTGGTTTCTAATAGGATTTCATTGCAAATGCATATTGTTAAAACTTTGAAAAATATGTTCTCTATTGTAAACAAACGTACACTGCAATAGAAATTTTTAAATATAAATACATGTTTTTAAAATTATGTTAAGAATAGTCGCGACAAGTCTATTATCAATTATTAATGGATGTTATCTTATGGAAAAATTGACGTGGTGTTTTTATTAATCGGTCAATATAAATCTCATAATAGAAATGAAATAGGGTCTACCCTGAACAATGATCAATGGAACTTGCGGTTATTTTGTTCTTTTAAAAAAGATTTAAAAAAAAGAAAAAAGAAAAACATAGCTTTTTTTTGGTGGAAGAAAAAAAAAAGAAAAAAAAAAGACAGCTTGCTTGCATTTTGAAAATTCTTCAAAAAAAGAAAAGGAAAAAGAAAAAAAATAAATAAAGGGAAAAATGTGAAAAAGGTCCAGGGATTCAGAATTCAGTGTCAGCAGACAGCAAAGCAAGAGGTCGCTATTGAGTGGGACACAGAGCCTTGAGGCCCACCCAACAGCCCCATATCCATATTTCACCACCACTTTTTATCGTTTCAATTGGGACACGTGTATGTTGGTAGGATGTACAAGTGGCAAACAGGGGTCTAGTCACCCTCCAACATCATACCTTATCGGATCATAATCGTCGATGTTTGATGCACCACCAATAATGCATCTTGCCCCCCAAAAAATAAAAAATTAAAAATTAAAAAAATAAAATAACCTCCAATTATTTGCTTCTCGTTTCTTTCTCAAGCTCACCCACCCACCACCTTCATTGCCAACATTGCCCCAACGACCAACCCATGCCAAATCTAATTGCATGATCTTCAAGTTTTTTTCCCTTTTAACTGAAATGAATGGTAGTGCTTTGGAGCTTGAGAAGATGCAAAATCTTGACAATTAATAAGTAAGAAATGAATGATTGTGCCGCTAAATAAAAGCCGAGAATTAAAAATCATAAACAATACTTGCAAATTTTTATTTTTCCTTGTATGGATCGAAACGAACAATGGTGTTTTGGAAATTAATCAATAAAGTGTTAGACATAATGGTTAGATGTAGCATGTAAGAGCTTATACTGTAATAATTTTTTTTTTTTATTATAACATATAAAATTTTTACACTGTTTGTAACTAAAAAATTAGTTATAACTAAAGGCGAGAAAAAAAAAAAAAGTTGATTGTTAAGCCATGAATGAATAGTTGTTGCATGGAATAAAAGCGGGCAAGAAAAAAAATCTTAAATAAAAGTTACAAATGAAAAGAACTGGCGCTGAACAAAAGCTGACATTTGCATTTTATGTGACAAAATAGATTGCAAAACATGATAGATAACAACGTCATTGTTCTTTGCATTGCAACGTCGCACCAATTGATGCTTAAAATAAATAAAGTGTGCTAGAAAATGAGTCTCTATGATCAATCCCTCGGGTGTTTTTTTTTTTTTTTCTGACTTAAAGATTGTTTCTAATTCCTATTATTGATTTGCCCCTTAATCGTTAGTCAATTATTTGACGAGATGATAGAAAATTCAAGTTAAAGTAAAGAGAAGAAATCAATAATTAGGTTTACAAGCAAGTAGTTGATTTATTGCTTTGGCGATTTTTTTTCCTACTATTTTGTCCTATATTTATAGCTAAATTAAGACGACAAAAAAATTCATTATTCATTCATCTTATCATAATTGTTCAATATCTTAATTTTTAGGTTTCGGATTTATCTATATCTTCTCCCTTGAAAAGAGCAATCTATACTTGTAAAGATATGATAAAGCATTCATTATTTTTCCAGGTTGTTTGGCATTTTAGTTGAAACTAACAAATAGTTAAAACTCTCAACAGCTATAGCACAAAAACAAAAAGTTACTGCAGTATAAGCTCCTATGTGTTATGCTTTTCAAACCAATATTTTCAATTCCAGTAACCTTCTTAAACACTCTATTAATGTAGATTGTGAGTTAATATGATAGGAGAAACTAAAAGATTATTCTTTCCCAAACATATTAAAAGACAAAAAAAAAAAAGTAAAAAGTTTCCCAAAACTCTATTAATGTAGACTGTGAATTAATATGATCATATCTCCATTGAATATGTTGTTGTATTGAACTCGATATTTCAAAAATTTTATTCTCTATCCGAGAGGAAAAAAATAACTAAAAGATTATTTGACGTAACAAGGGGGTTTTCAAGCCAATTCCATTAGATTTGGATAGTTAGGAATCAAATTACATTAGCCACTAAAAAACATTTACCTTTTCCTGCATGCCTACTTGGTGAGTCTTTAGCCAAAATGACACCTTCTACCTGGAAAAATAAAAAGAAAAATCCGAAAACCAAGATAACAAAGGAGACGACAATAAATGGTCCAAACTGCAAGGCCATGCATCATCATTTTACTTGGATCTAAAATATCGTCAAATAGATTAATTTTAGTCTAAAAAGTCTCTACTAGGACTCTAGATCATGTACATAAAATAAAATAACGCAAAAACAAAATAGTGTAAACTCTCACATGTTATAATAAAAAGTAAACATTTGTTATTGTATAAAGCTCTCATATATTACTGTATTTTAAATCACAATTATGGTTTTAACCACTTACCAAACACCCTAAAATCAAAACTAGTTAAAGTAAAGCGAACATAAGCTAAACAACGGGCCACAACTTATATTAAGCATCTTTATTTCAGTGAACTTTATGGCAGGACAGGAATTTTTGTCCTACCGACAGATACTGTTATTGTAACTGTTGGATTTACTTTTAGATGGTCAAATTCATTACTGGTGGTAGTTATACATTGCATGATGCAAATTTATAATGTGAGTACTTACAAATAAGATCGTTGAATTATTAATCTAACAATTATAATAGCAATACCAATCCGCCCTTGACAAGACAAAACTTTCTACCCATTATATGGGCTCCTATTTACCTCTCTTAAAAAAAAAAAAAAGTGTTGCATGCAGTCAGAGATTTTGTTGATCTCTGAGTTGAGTTGAGTCAATAATTGAATTTATCTCTCGTAAGAAAACGGATTTGTTTTAATTTTAATAAATAAGAGGGACGGTTTGACAATTAAAAGCACTCAAGGCAAGTAGTTTCAAATAAAAGAAATTGAACTACTCATGCCAAATCAGTGCGAATTGGCCTTTAATATATGTGTGAGTGATGGCCCTTGATCTATTCTATGGCCTATCAAAATTCATAGACAATTTCATCACAAGTGGCTCAAACACAGCAAAACCATGCTTCCCCAGCAGCAGAAAGTCGTGCACCAAAGAGGGCTCACATCACCAGAAAAAAACAAAATGGGCCAAATTCCACATGTCAAACATACCAAGATCCCATTACTCTTGATTAGGAGGCTTATCATAATCACTCATTAATAAATCTTTTTGTAGGTTTGGTGAAGGAGCCACATCAGGGCCAAATCACAAAACAATTTTGTCTTAATTGAGAATCAAAAGTAAAAATTTATGGCTTTGGAGGCAGTTAACCCATTTGTTTGTTTTTTTTGTTATTAATTAATTTATGATCAATGCTTGTGCTTACTCCCGGTAGTTATATATGTGAATTTGGCTATTACTATTTACAAGTGTAATATCATCATGAAACTTTAATGACCGAAGGATTCACACTGTTTTAAGGTAATAATTTATTTATCTAAAAAAAAATGTAATAATTTAAAAATTATGCATGTATATGGATTGTGCGCATTTTAAATGTGCGATCATCTCAAAATTAAATAATATATAAATTGAAATGTTATCTCATTAAACTTCTTAAAAACATCACGAGATTTATCACAATGAAAATATTATATATATATATATATATCCTGAGAGCATTTTATAGTGATATATAAAAAAAAAATTACTTTATCAATACTAGTAATTTTAGAATGTTATTCACTTTTAGAATGTTACCTATTTTTAATATTTGTAGTATTTAAGAGGAGAATTACAAGATTTTCTCACAAAATTTAAACTAAAATATAATTAAAACTACAAATTCATTGTATTCTGAGACATCATATTAATGTGATCTCGCAAAGTCTAAAACACCAATAAATAAATAAATAAATATATATATATATATATATATATATTACAAAGCTTTCTTAATAAAACATCTACATCGATAATATCATTTATAAACGTTAAATTTTACAAAAATCATATTAAAACGAAAACGAAAAGTAATAGAATCTATTAATCATTTGACAAGTTGATTAAAACTAAAATTTTAAGTTTAAAAAGTGTAATATGTGAGAGTTTTATACTGTAATAATTTATTTACTTTTTACTATAACTGTTGAGAGCTTTACATTATAATTAATTATAACTAAAGTTTCATTTGGCAACCTAGTTAGAGCTTATTGGTTCTAAAATGCTACAGTGTAAAGTCTCACATGGTATAATGTTTTAATTTCAACTTACAATTCTAACTATGTTTCTAAATACCGTATAATTATTCAGTACTAATACTCCAAACATGTAGTAAAACAAGTGTCAGAGTTTAAAACATAATATTGTCACAAAAATTATAAAAAAATACTGTCACTAAAAATTTTTTCTATACAATAGGAGCCCCTTTAGTTCACTAGTTTGAACAAATGGTTCGTTTGATGGGCAGGTTTGAAATTGTGTGGTTTAAAACTTTATGGTTTGAATTACAGGTTGCAATCCGTATGGTTTAAACGGTAGTTTTAAACTAACATCTGGAATGTAAAGATTTAAATGAGAATAAAACATTAAATCAAGTATAAAACAATAATTGATGTTTAGAAAACTATGGTTTATGAAAGAAAAATGAGAATGAGAATGGCTTTCACTGTAGAAAATAGGGGTGAACGGTGAGCGGCTTGGTGGTTTTTGGGCGGGTGCGGTTTGGTTTTGTTGGATAACGAGTTGGCGATTAACTAACCCATAAACCGCCCACCACATGACAGGTGGTTTTGGTTTGGTTTTGGGTGGTTGCCAGCTGGTTGTAGTTGTTTAGACCTATGCTATTGCCCAATGTAATTTTTTGGATTTTTTTTTAAGTGAAGAAAATTTGTAGAAACTATAAGATGATAATATATAAAGCATTCCCAACAACAAGCAAGTTTGATACCTAAAGACAGTGATCATATTCAAAAGTACAAATTAAGAAACATAATCATTCACTGCAGCAAGAAACATCAACTACAAATGAGGTGATGAACAAAGTCAAGAGTCCATAAAGATTAAAGCCTATTCACTGGATTCAAAAATAATAAAATACTACAAATGAAATGATAAACAAAGTCAAGTGTTCTAATATAATAATATAATACTACAAATGAAAAGATAGTTTTAGGTTTTTTTTTTAATGTATAGGCAAGCGGGTTCTGGTTGAACCCTCTCTCAAAAACTTAAAACCAAACCTATCCATCTGAATATATTGGTGGGCGGGTTCAACCTGCCTACCAGTGTGTTGCTAACGTAAACTTGCTTTTTTGAGATGGGCGGGCGCGGGCGGTTGGTAGGTGCGGGGCGGTTTTTGTATAGCCCTAGTAAAAAATGGTTCACACCATGTGAACTTGAGGAAGGCAAAGTTTAAATTTTGAGGGTTTAGGCCATTTTAAAACTGCATCGATGGTTTGAACTAGCCTTAGTTGTTACTCTACCAAATATCAGTTTGAATCGCTTTTATAGTTTGAACTACCTTAAACGGTTTTGAACCCACATACTAAACAGGCTATTAAATTTTTGTTAGAGAAAATATTATAATAAAATAGTTCAAATTGTAATATGAACCTATACAACAAATAGGCCATAAAATATGCATATTTTTTTTTTGTAGTTGCAGGTATAATGTAACAATAAAACCACTCCCCAAGTTAAAAAAAAAAGGGTTCATATAAAAAGTGGAATTTTCGGTATCTTTATGCATACAAAATCCCCCAAAAATCTTAATTTATTTTAATTTTTTTCTAGTCTAGTCATTATTTATTGGATTAATTACAAAAATTCCATCCGAATTATAGCCTTTGTAACACTTTGCTTCATGAACTTCAAAACGTAACATCCATTCCCCCTTAAGAATGAAATTTTAACAAAAATAGTCATTCTGTTAGAATTTTAACGGAAAATTAAAAAATGATTGTACAATTAGGGCTATTTTAGTAATATTGGTTATAATTATAATAAAAATAGTATTTATTGATGATTAAAAACAAAAAAAATCAATTAAAAATATTATACTATTAGAATCCTTTTCTTTTGATATACCAAAATTTTCTTCTAAACTTTAGTTTTTTTACACCAGAAAAATATTTAGAAAATTTAAAAGTTATATATATTAGTGAAATGAAAAAAATATAACATAAATATATTCAATATAACAAAAAATATAACACCAAATTTTCAAAGAAAAAACGCTGACAGTATTAATAAATTTTTTTTATATTTTTAAAGTTTTTATTGATATTTATATCTTTTAAAATTTCATACTTTTTGAGTGTGAAAAAAAGTTAATAAAATTTTGAAGAAAATTTTAGTATATTAAAAAAAAAAAAGGATCCAGATAATAGTATGTTTTTATTTTTTTTTATCAATAAAGACAATTTTTATTATCTTAATTTTTTATTGTTTTTATAACAAAGATTACTAAAATATCATAAATTTAAAATTATTTTGTCAATTTGTCAATAAAATTTTAATAAGAAGACTATTTTTGTTAATAGTTTATGCTTAAAGAGATATGATGTTATGTTTTGAAATTTGAAAAGTAAAATATTACAAAGACTATTTAATTTAGGAGAATTTTTTGTTTATTTGAAGCACAATATAAACTTCCACCTCACCTGATTCTCAAAAAAATTCCATTTCACCAATGTTAACCGGGGAGAATGAAGAAAGCAGAATGAAGAAAGAGAGAGAGAGGTGGCCATAAATGGAATTTCACCGAGGCCCTCAAAAAGCTACAAAAGACCTCGACATGCTTCTGGACAGTGTAGTGGAAATCATGTTGACTCACAGCGTATCTGCTTCGACCTCACCATAAACCTGAAAATTATACCCACCCAGCTCTTTTCCTTTTTCTCTTTTCTTTTCTACTTTCTTTTTTATTTTTTATTTTTTATTTTTTATTTTTCATTTTTACTTTTCACTTCCCGTTCAAAAGGCACCACCAGCCATACCTCTCTCTCACATTCACTCTCTTCTCTCCTCTCTTCTCTTCTCTTTTTCTTCTGCCATCTCATTTTTTTTTTCTCGCAGAGTTCAGGGTTGTATATTCAGTTTGGTTCCCAAGAAAGCGTGGGAAACGACTGAGACAAACAAAAAAAAAAAGACCCTTTTCTTTTCCCACCATTTCTTACCATCCAAACACAAAAGTACGTGCTGTAATGCTCTTCTTCTTCTTCTATCTTGGGTTTCTGCAAAATGGGTTTTCCTTTTTATGCTTGCTAATTCTTTTCGTGGGTAATGTTTGTGTTTTTATTTGTATATTTCATTTGGCGTTGTTGTTCCTGAAATTTGTGATTCTGTACCAAACGTTTTTATTTGTTGTCAATTTCGTTCCACTATTTTGCTTTTTCAATACTACTATTTGAGGACTGTGTTTGGTCGCTCAGAAAATCCCAGCGAATAAAAAAGGAGGCATTTTTTCCCCTTTATTCCTTTCTTCTTTTTACTACACTCCTCTTGGTTTCTCAGAAGCCAAACAAAAAACGGAGCCCAAATTGTTTTTTTTCCCTTGAAATTCCCACTCAACTCGAAAAGAAAAGAAGATTCAGCTGAAATATCAATTCAAGATAGCGTCAATTCGTCTACTTTGTAGCTTCCAAAAACTCGTATATACATACACATGTTACATATGTCTACACATACGCATGTTTGTATTATTATTTAACACAAAGATTAGTACTTTGCTTTGTTTTTAATTCCTTTAGAGTAACGCTTGAATTGGGTTGTTCTTTTTCTTTTCCTTTCTTTTCTTCTGTTTATTTTTTGCAGTCAAGAGAAGAAAAAGAAAAATGGAGTCTTGGAATTTCGCCTCGGAGGAGCTAGATTGGTCAGACGCGTTTGCGAGAACAAGAAGAGCCTTAATCCAATGCGAAAACGGGTTCATACCCATTAGAGAATCTGCCGAGAACTTCGAACCCGCGGAGCTAAGTGGTCTTCCCGAAATGTTCAGAAAGACCATTCAAAGCACCGATATGTTTTGTGGTGTTGGTGGTGGTGGTGGTGGTGGTGGAGAGCTTGGGACTTTGATGATTTCTCCGAATTCTTCTTCAATGGCGGAGGATGAATCTGGGTCCAAGGTTTCGGGGTCTTTGATGGAGTCTAATAATAGCCAGGATTCTTCCTTGATCGCTTTGAAGCTTGGTTGTAGGACTTCTTCCCAGAATAAGGGTGGTGTTAATGGTTTAAGTTTTGGTGTTGGTAATGGTGAAAGTTCATCAAAGGACAGATCACATTCACATTTACACAACCAGATTTCTTCTTCCACTTCTTCTTCGTTGGCGGCTAAGAGAGCTCGGACAAGGGGGTCTTATTCCCAAACGCCGTTTTGTCAAGTCCATGGTTGTAACATGGATCTTACATCCTCAAAGGACTACCATAAAAAGCACAGAGTTTGTGATGTTCACTCCAAGACTGCCAAAGTTATTGTTAATGGCATTGAGCAGAGGTTTTGTCAACAGTGTAGCAGGTTTGCTGCCACCTCCCCCTCCTTCCCCCCTCCTTTTTTTTGGCTTTCAATTCATAGTTATATCATTATCTGTGCTTAGTCTTCAGGATTCTAGTTTATTTAATTTAATTTTATATTTTACTTGGGCTATGAATGCTTTTGTTTGAAAAATGGTTTGGGGAAGAGACAAAGTTCCTGAAGTTTATATTGTGTGGTTAGTCACCTTCAATTGAAACATTTTTTTTTTATGAGAATTTCAAAATTCATCACTTGTTTAAAAGGATGAAAAAAAGTGCATCTTTAGGTGGACTGCTGTTGAATGGTTGTACAAAAACTCTTTTCTAATTCATGTTTTTAGTTTACTTGCTAGTAAGTTGTGCAATTAATTATTATTATTATTATTATTATTATTTTTTTTTTTTTTATTTTTTGTGTTGGGGGGGTGGTTTGTTTGGTTGCATAAAGGTAGGTGGCTTCATTTGCTATATTTGATTTATCTGGTGTTTGTGGCTCAAAAAATTGGCTGAGGCTTTAAACCAAGTATATTTCTACCATGTTATTATGTGATGTATTTTTCTCATTTTTAAGTTCGTTAGTGTAGGCTTAAGCTTAGGCCTCGGTGTATTGCTTAATTGTAAACTATTTTGTGGTATTTTTTTCTGTGATTAGGTTTCATCTGCTTGCTGAGTTTGATGATGGCAAGCGCAGCTGTCGCAGACGCCTTGCTGGCCACAATGAGCGCCGAAGGAAGCCTCAATTAGATGGGCTCTCGGACAAGACGCACAAGTTGTCACATCCATATCATGGTATGAATGTTCTTAACGTCTTAAATCTTGCAGCCTCGTTTTTCTTATTTCTTAATTTCCACATTATATTTTATGTTTCATGTTAATGTCTTTGTAAATAGACAGTAGCTTAATTAGTTTTGTAAGTTATTTATGCTTGTATTATCTTATTTATTATTCCTTAAAAACTTCTTAAGAAATGGAAGTGATAAATTATTTAAAGCAGAAGGGAAGGTGGATTAGATTTTCTAAGATTGGAAGATCTAAGGACCAATTATGTCGCATATACTTTGTGCATGCTTGAGTCAAGTGAGTGGTCTTATGATTAGATCCAAGGACAAGGTATGTCTATGATATTCTGTCAATCTAATGCCTTTAGAATTTTCAACCGTGCGAAGTCTTATATAAAAATATATAATTTTTTTTTTCCTTCTTTTTGCCCTTTTGTCAACAATTCTCAACCCCAAACTCAATTTCTTAGGGTCAAGGAAACATTTATAAGTGTTTGAAGAAATGATAATACTAAATGCCATTTGTGTGAACTTATAAAGTGGACAATATATATCCTAGGGACTTTCCAAGTATACATTGTAAAACTTAGTGGCCACATCAGCCACCAATAGAGTTTTCTTTTCATGTTCTCCATTCAATATTTTAAAGACAGTTTTGGCATTTCAAAATGCAAAAGTTTACAGCAGTCTGAAGCTAACATATGTCGTGAACTATGCATTTTCCTATAGCTTATACAAGTATTAGAAATTTCCTGCTCATAGTTTTACAATCGAACATTTTAGAAGGTTAAGGAGACACACATCGATGAATCTACTTTATTTTTGCTTTTCTCTAATGATTTGATTTTTTTCCTGTAATTGAAACTTGTTCAGAGAGTTTCATCCATGCTTTTCTAAATTCCTTTTGCTTGGTGTACATTAGGTTTTTATTCATTTTTGCTTGGCAGGCAATCGATATTTGGGAACTTCCTTACAAAAGAGAACACCCTTTGTTTTCTCTGATATACTTCCTGGCGTTATTCTGTCTCCTGATAAATATGAACAAGTTAACCAGTTTGGAGACATCAAATTCGAAGACGAGCCTATTTACAATCCCCAGTTAACCGTACCTGTCATGAGTTCACAATTGCTTTCCAAATCCTTCATCCATCCGCTTGGCATAGGGAAACAACACCCATCTTCTGGAATTCCCACATCAGAAACCGAAGACTACCGTTTTCACATGACAGCAGGCATTCAGAAACCAAATGGGGCATCGAACTCAACGTGTGCTCTCTCTCTTCTGTCATCTCAGTCACAACACTTGTCAAGTCATTCAATGGGAATTCCTTCTGCCAGCCCCCTGATTATGCAAGGTGCTCATCAAACTGTTGGTCAACTTTTGGACAAACCTCTGAGGGCAAGATCCATGGAAAGACATGGAGGAGTGAATGGCTTCTATTCTTGTGCGATGAACCCTGTGGGAGTTGTGGACCAGTTCGAATCCGCGATGTTTCCCGAATCCAATCCAGCTGTTGACTTCGACGTGCATGACACAGATAGGGCTTTTCAAGATGACCACAATTTTCAGTCCAAGTATTGTCTTGCACCTGAACATGGATCGACTGTCGACTTGCTTCAATTGTCATCACATCTTCAAAGAGTGGAGCACCAGAGAAATTTCATGCAAGTAAAGCAGGAAAATGAGGACTTCTGCTGTTTCCAAACTGCTTAAAGGATACCAAAGCAAGAGAGGTATGTAGAAAGTCGGCTCCAAACTTGTTCCTCTATGATTTTATTTAGTCAATCCAAGCCATAAAATCAAAATAAGCAAGGATCTTAATAGTGCTATGTATATATTCTAGTTGAACTATGAAATGAAGGATGCGTGGACAGAAACAATTGGGAAAAGGGGACTCAATGAAATTCCTGGTTTTGTGTTACTAAATCTTTGTTGTTAGACTTATGTAGTCATATTGGATTAATGAGAGACCATGTTGGTGCAGGTTTTAAGTGGAGACTGTTTGTGGACGCCTGCATCAGATATTCTAACTAACTTCACTGGTGCAATAGATAAAGTGCTGTAACTTTAGAGACCACTTGTAGTGACATTTACTTGATGCCACTTGTGGTGACAATACCTTTGTAAAAAGGGAAAAAAAATTACATAAAAAAGGTGTCCAGATTTTGCTGTTGTACATTGATGTGTAAGTTTGATCCTCTATAACCACCTTTGTTTCACTTTATTGGAAAATATTTATTCTAACCCAAGGATCCCAATTGTTAAAAAATCATGGTACTTCAATATTGGTTAATTTGAGAGAGTTTAACTAGCTCTCATTCTGCGATTCTTTACCTCCTTGGGAATGGTTATTGGGTCTATTTATACCATAACAGAATGTGCAAAAATTATTGGTGGCAGCCCAGCCACCAACACACGCGTAACATCACAAAGAAAATAGTTTTTTTTTTTCTTTTATTTATTTATATAAAGGTCACTATCTGGTGACTCTATTTTATCTGGAAGAGACAATGCCGTTTCAACAAAGGCGGCTTTTCATCTTCTTCTTATTATTATAATCAAAGTATGTTACAGCACGAGTATATCTTTAACCAATTTCCCTTTGTCTGGCGACATCATGATTTCTTTTGAATCTTTTATTATATTTTATTTTATTTTTTCCCAAGTTTCCACTATATTTGAGTAAATTACCCAAAAAACCCGGAATTTTGGCCAGAATAAGGAAAATTTTATCTTGGGTGTAACCCTATGAGCCTTCTCTTTCCATTTGAAGGAAAAAGTGGTAGTGGCCAGCCAATCCACTCCTCAAAGCCGTCCATAGTGCTTGTGAGCTTTCTGTGCTGTGTATTTAGTTGAGGATTAAAAAAACTATTTATGAGTTAAGACATTGAACGACATTAGCCATCAAATGCCAAAGGGAATCATCCTTATATTATAATTCAAAGACCAGATAACAACTTGATCGTAAAGAATTGAAAGCCCTTGATATTGAAGATTTTTGCTCCTATATAAATATCAACACAAAGATAAAACCCTTTGTTATGCATTTCTGTCTGCATGTGCGCGCCCAACCTATCTGGCGTGACGGTTGTTTGTTGCCATAAAACGTCACTAATGACGCATTTTGGAGATAATCACTTGGTGATTTCTTAATGAAATGGTATCATAAAGTATAATACTTGCGTTAGAGAAACAAAACAAAACAAGAAGAAAGAAAGAAAGATCCTTGTCTTAACATGGGTTAACTGGGAATTTTGTGATAGGACTAGTATTAGGCTGGCATGGGCGCATGGCATGCTTATGGTCATCAATGAAGTATAACTTTGTTAGTTTGTTTATCGAAAAGAATAAAAATGGATATATAAAGAAGGCATTAATAATGGGGTTTGGTACCTGTATTTTAAGGTAATATTATATTGACACCATGTTGTTTAGAAAATATCAAAATGATACCTTGTTGTTTTTGAAAACATCATTTTGGTCTCATGAGTCCATCTTTTATGATTTGAAATTTCCTTTTTACCCTTTTATTAATGAATCGTAAATTAATTTTATAAAACTATAATATATTCAAAACAAAATATTAAACAAAACCCGTTAAAGAAAAGCATAAACGTGGATTTATTTATTTTTTTGGCATTATTTGTATTTGTTTTCTTTTATAGTTTTCACTAAATAATTTGGTGTTCATTAATAAAAGTGTAAGTTAGATATTCAACGTCATAAAACAAGGACTCATAGGACTAAAATGATATTTTTAAAAACAACAAGGTAGCATGTGGATATTTTTCAAGCAATAAGGTATTAATTTAATGTTTCTCTAAAAGAGAGTAACAAAATAATCATATTTCTATTATTTAGACCTGTATGGTAGGAGGAAAAGGAAGAGAGGGTTGGGCGATTTTTGGATGGAATTTTGAAATCTATGGTTATTTGGTTTGGTAGAAAGTTTTAGAGGAAATAAATTATATAAGAGATTTAAATCCTTCAATAACTCAAATTTTGATTATCATGAAGTTGCAAAAATTGGAAGAGAAAATTAATACTAATCACAGTAAGAGAATGGTCCTCCTTTTCTTGTTTATTTTCCTCACCTGGACAATATACTTTCTTTCTCATTTTCCTTCCCTCTTATCAAGCACAACCTAAAACGTCAATGATGGTAATAGCTTATACGGGATTAACACGAATATATTTTCGGATTGTTGTAAATTACACGACAAATTCAAGGAAATGGATTCTTGTTCTTAATTTGGCCAGGAAAAAAACAGAAAAGCTGGCAACACTTTGCATTGTACATGCAAGGGATTCAAACTATAAGTTACGTATTGATGTTGTCGTCTTATTAATTAACTAAATATAAGAGAGAACGATAAGAGTTAATTCGAGAGAATGATTGTTGGGGGGTTATGCTTGGCTTCTGCCCGAGGACATGACCACGGACTGCCAACCACCTCTGCTCGGCATATAGACGTTCCAGAGCCCTCAAAGGCTTCCCAGTTAATCGGCAACCTCCCTCGAGGTAGTCCTTATGCCGTTCCCAACTTTCAGATAAAAGCGCTAGTCACCTCGGGACAAATCTGTGTTCTGCTTTGCATCAGCCAAGTTTGAAGCTGGGTGAAGAACCATTCATAAGGCCACTACATGGCTCCATTACAACCCTTAGATGGGAAGTCTCTCCTCTAGCAGGATTGTGACACATGTCACTAACCCACCTGACACCACAATACGGTGCTCTCGAGTCACGGGGCGGACCTGCCCTATTCCCGGTTCATATGAAGTACTATAAATAGGAGTATTAACTCTATCTTCAAGATAAGTGGGCTCTTTTATACCCACCATAGCGTCTCTCTCAATCGAACAAGTACATGACTTAATCGTCGGAGAGCCTTTACCTGACATCTCACCGGTGTCCCTCTTGACCTCTAAGGCATACCCTCTTTTTATAGATTCACCCTGGGAAGCCAGGAAGAGCAGGGAAGGTCATTCAACCATCATGTGCAATCGCACATAGTGTTGATAAACAACAAAGCATCAATATTTTGACACTTAAAAAGGGTGCCTGTGCCTGTGCAGCATTTTCATACCCATGGTGACAAGAGGACATGCCCAGGATAATGCTCCTCGACAAAAGGGATTAGGGAATGGCCAAAAATGGATATTCTGGTAGGCTGCGTAGCCAACCTCATGCGGTTTGGTCTCGTTTGGGTGGACAGGGCAATGTAGGAGCACTAGCCTTTGAGGACCCTATCTAGGAACTTACTGCAATAGTATGACTTCTGACAGAGCAAATGGCAGCGCAATGTACGCAATCGCAGCCACCCCCAACGCTTCTTCCACCGACCCGGAATACCGAGCTGGTGGCTGAGCAAGGTCAGGGGATATTTCCCAAAGCAAAGGAGATTCCGAACACGCTAGGACCTAGTCATCGAAAAGTGCCTGCCAAGACAACTACGTCATCTGTAGCAGTCGGCTTGGCATTTAAGCTAGGCAGGATCACTCCCTACAAGGTTCCCGAGCTTCAGTCTTTAACAAGCTCAAGCAACAGGGCGTTCATCTTGCTTGAGATCAACCAGCTGTGTAGAACAACAAACAATCAGAGATGGAGCTCTATATCGAGAGAGCCTCCAAAGGACAGGAATAGTTGACAACTTTGTGACTTGCAACATCAAATTGATTAGATTAAGAATAGTTGGTTTTGGAGTCGATGATGTCGGCATGACCGACCTACCTTTTATCGAGGTGATCATGAGGACCCCCAAGTCGAACAAGTTCAAGGTGCCCCAAATAATGATGCAGATGAACACTTTAACTCTTCCAATGCAATATGATGCTTAAAAAGCCAACGACATGGTAATGTGCAAGCTTTCGTGCTGACACTGACCGGCCCTACCCAGCTGTGGTTTACATGTATTAAGCCAAGCACCATGTGTGACGACCCGTCTTTTCGGGTAGTCACTTAACTTTCTTAAATATTATTTCTTAAACATTAATCTGATTTAGTAAGAAAAATATTGAAAATTTGTTTTAACATCCTCTAAAACATTCTTGAAAGCCGTTGCGACTTAAGTTGAGACATTGCTCGACGCTTAACTTTAAAACTATTTCAAATCGTTTCTTAAAACTTAATAAGAAACATTAACCAAATTATAGCTTTAAAACTTAACTTTATGATTATATAAAACATTTCATAAAATATATCTTAAAACTTTAATTTTTTTAAACCTTGAAAACATTATATCAAATAGTGGAAAACATTTTCATTGGACAGCGAAAACTTATTGTAGTGGTATCCATACTTAAATCTTCGCATCTGTCCTCCACAGCACCAAGCTCTTCAAATAGGTCTTACTGGTCACGCATAGGACTACTTACAGCATAAATGTACTTTTAATGAGCTTTCGTTCAGTAAATTCAAACGTAATCTCACAAATAATTAAAACATGCTTTAAAAGCTTTTCTCATAAAAACTTTTCTGTTAAAACTTTTTTCATAAAACATTTTTTTAAATGTATTTCTTAAAACGTCCTTCATAAACTTTTTCTTGTAAACATAGAAACGTTTTTCATAAATATTTTACATAAAACATTTCATAGAATATTTTTCGTAACAAATAAACATTTCATTGCAAGGAACACATGCAAAATCAATATGTATGATTCTATTTATGCTCAATTATGAACTTTCAATTATGAGCTTCTTATATTCATTCATTTATGAGCTTCTTCTGAACTTTCATTTCTTACTTTAACTATTTATCTTTGTTCGTTGACTCTCCTTATCTTACTTTAGTGTTCATACCAACATCATTAATCATGAGATCATAAATATGATGTTTTCCTTATGGAAGACTTGAGACCATCGAACACCTAGGTCATAACTTTAAGTTTACTTATGTACCTCATATCAATGAGATGATAACTTTAACTTTGCTTGTGTGCCTCACATCAAGGAGACTGATACGACACTTTATTTTTATCATCTTTACTTTACCTTCTTTTTAACTTGGTGAGTATAACAAATGCTTACACATTATAGTGCTATAACGTAGCATTTAAACATTTAGCATGGCGAGTGCAAACATATTGCATATCATGACTTAAACTTTATTCATGCTACATAACACATGCAGTTATACTTAAATATATTGAAAATCATAACTTGAACTTGTAAAAAGGTTATGCATATCAAATGCAAATATACTTTAAACATAACAATTGTAAATTCATTGCAAACCTTGTTTTGAACTTTAAAACTTTTTGCATAATTAAAAACAACCTACTTAATAATTGGAAACACATTTGTAAACATTTATATTATATAAGCATTTGAAAATCATTTACTTTATGCTGTAGGTGAGGTTTGAACTTATCTATCTATAGCTCTAACATTCTCGTTTCCTTCTTTTTTCTTTCAGTAGTCGGCCTTTATGTTCTGTAGATATGCCACCCGAATTAGTAGTTGTACATATGACACCCGAATTATTAGTTGTACATATACACCTGAATTATTAGTTAACTTTCTTTTTATGAATCTACTCGATTGATACTAAAACTTAAACATTAACCGTTCTTTCCTTTTAACTTAACTTGGTACCCTATCGGTTTACCATTCTCTTTACTTTGTACCTCATTGCTTTTAACTTTGTAACCCATCAGGTTACTGTACCTTTTACTTAACTCCATAACCCATTAGATTATCACTGTTTTTACCTAACTCTGTAACCCCTCGGGTTACCCTTTTTCTTTACTTAACTTTGTAAGCTATCGGGTTACCTTTCTTTTACTTGAACATTCCTTATTAAATTTTTCATCTCATGTGATGGTTTCATTACTTAACATATTACAAAACATCTTTTGTCTAAGAGTGTATTGCTAGTTTGGAGTATTCAGCTTTGTTTAAGTCGTTTACTAAAAAATAACGATTTTACCCCTAACAGGTTTTTCTTCCATCTTGTAACTTGTTAAACTTTTTGCTTAAATTTACCTTTCATTTCTTGCATGTTATGAAAGAATTCTCACTAAGGGGTGTTTTCCAACATCGGGAGTTTCGGGTCCGTTTTGCCCTTTTTCATAAAATGACCATTTCGCCCTTGACAGGTTTTAGAAAACTTTTGGAACCTATTTTTTAAAACATCATACATTTTTTTACTTCTCATAAAATTACAGAAATCCAGACAACAATTTTTCTTTTGTTAAAATCTATTTTGTCAAAACTTTACAGTTTTGACCTATAACGCGAAAATCTTTGTGTTTTTGCCCTTAACGTTTGTTTCTTTTCTTTCTTTAACTAAACTTTAAATCCTTTAAAAACATAATCCCTGTGGTTACTTACTACCCACAAAAATGCAAGAACTTAATTTTCCTTGGTGAAAACCCGGTTTCATGCAATTTTACGGTCTTGGCCTAAAACACAATATTCTTTACATTTTTGCCCCTGGAATAAAAAACAATCATTTTGTACTAAAACATTTAGTTTTTCATAGGGAATAAAACTTTCAAAAGTTCCATGGTCGAATTCTAAACATTTCATAACATTTTCATTTTTTGAAATTTTGTGCTTAAAATTTTGTAAAATTCATAACTCCTCAACCAAGCAGAATTTTGACAAACTGTTCATGTTGCCTTAATAGTTTCAATGAGTTCTATAACTTTTGTGTTTTAACTTTTCTCAAATTTTAACATTACAGTGGACTTTTTGGATGATTTTGAAATCTATCGAACTTTAGCAAAACTTTGCAATTTAGTCCTTTTGAAATTTTGTAAAACTTTGTTCATAAAAGTTGTTTCCTTCGCTGTGGTAGCAGTTCCTATACCATGTTTGAAATATAAATTGGCCTCTAAGGCCCACGAGACCCCATTCCTTTGAAACTAGTTAAACTTTTTAAAGTTTAACAATTTTTCTCTTTTAATCCTAAAACACTTACTTTCCTTCTTTCCATTATTATCACCATTACCATTGAACATAAACCAATCATGCCATGATATCTATATTACATGCCATAATTTAAACATTTCATTAAATACTTGGCATACATAATAAAACGTAAACTTTGGCTCAATTAAAAAGACTAACATTTTACTTAATCCATGCAAAGTGCTTGTCCTCACTTTTTAGCACTTGAAAGCTTCCAAATTTCCTTGACATCAAGCTCGTACCTCACCATAAAAATTCCATCAAAAGCTTAAGCAAAACCCTAATACACAAAAAGGAAAAGTTTTGAGTTTTACCTTAAAACTCCTGAATCTTCATTTCCTTCAATTGTTCCTATTTCCTCACATGATTTGGGGCTTGGAATTCATCAAAGTTTTTGAGAGGAAAATACCTAGGGGGGACGGTTTTCTTTGGAAGGAGAATGGAATATTTTTTTTTCATTTCTTGGTTCCTTAAATAAGTGAATTACTCTTTATTTTTTTTCCCAAATTTGATGACTCATCACCATGAGTCATCACCTAAAATCATTTGTGACAAAAAGTTAGGACAACCTTGGCAATATTTGATTTAGCCACTTCAATGGATATTTTGGTGAATTCCCACCAAAATTTGATAACTTACTAGCATTAGTCATCACTTGACATCATCTTGCTTACCTTGGCAATGCCTAATTGGGCCACCCAAGGGGCTTGGTGGCAAATTTTTATTAATTTTGGTGTCCCTCAAAGACTTTTTACATAGTCCAATATTATATTGACAGTATTTTCCTACTTTGCAAGTATTCTTTTCCATATAATTCATGAGGTCCCATAACCTCCTATACTTATTTTCATCTATTACATAATGTAATTATAATATTATCTAACTTTATACAGTCTAAATTTATACTGATAGTATTTTTTTATACTGTCGGTATATTCTCTATACTGCTATAGCATTCCTTGTTCATCCATATTCTTCAAACAGTATTATTCCTATATTGCTTTAACTTATATAGTCTGATTTCTGTACTGCTTAACCTTAAACAGTCTAATTCCTACACTGCATTACTTTTACAGTGTAATTTTTATACTATATAACTTTATCAGTGTACTTCTTTATACTACATTATTCTAATACTTTATAATTTTTCATATTATTATACAATATTTTTCTTAAACTGTATTTTTGTCTTAGCATTTGTTGCAACATACATAATTTACAACAATTAAGCTTTACAGCTTATTTTCATATCATTCATTCTTTATTTAAGGCTATGGCATGATTTTTACCCTTAAAAATCTCATTTTTGACTTGTGTGGAATTTATCATAAAAATTAGATTAAACTATAATCCTTGTGATACATATTTCTGTTTAACTTAATCTTTAAGTTATTGCATTTTTAATGTATTAAAAAATGCTTAGGGGTGTCACACTATGGGCTCCTTTTGGTAGCTCTCAAAGGCATTTTCAAGGTTGAGAAAAAAGGAAGTTACCAAGCTCTACGTTATGAAGCAAGGCGAAGGGGATATTGGAGATTATATAAACCTTCACCTGTGCAGCTCTAGAGGTGAGGCACATAGAGGATGAAACTTTCAAACATGCATTCGAGAAGGACTCTAGGATGAGGGTCTCTCTGGTCACTTGCTCTAGAGCAGCTAAGCAACTTCTCCCAAATGCTCGCCTATGCCCAAAAACATGGGGACGTTTCTGGTTATATGAAGAACCCCTAAGAGGAAGAAGGAAGCAAGAAAGGAAAAAAGAACAAAAGGGATTCGTTCAATCAGGACAAATCCGATCAAAGCAAAAAGCAAAAGACAAATAGAAAGTACCCATTGGGAAGTTTCGAAGTTATACTCCTCTAGTCGCCATAATAGATGAGGTACTAAACCAGGTGAGCAACTGGAACCTGCTGGTTGACCATCGCCTCTGAAAGGAAATCAAGCGAAAAAAGATCAGAGCAAGTCTTGCAACTTTCATAAAGACATCGAACACATCACCTGGGATTGCATCTAGTTGAAAGACTAAATTGAGAAGCTCGTTTGAGATGGGCATCTTAGGGGGTTTGTGGAATAGGTTTTGGCCCCTGGAAACAATGGAAGAAGAAATGACCAACCAGCTCTGGAAAATCAGCCGAGGAGGCAAGACTAGGATGGTTTGAATGTCTTGGACCTAGCAAACATTATGCATACAATTTTTGGTGGGCCAATCACAAGGGATATTGTCGATGGATGGCAACCTTGTGTTTGGGAAGCTCGGCTGATTGAAAAGGGGGATCTTATGAACATGTCCGAGCATATCAACAAGATATGCTGACAAGAGGAAGTCGATATCGCCTTCATCGAGGAAGAGGCAGACAAACTTATCCACCCTCATAATGATTCCTTGTTCAACGAGCTCCAAATCGCAAACAACGTGGTCCGAGAGTATTGATTAACAATGACAACTCGGTGGACATCTTGTTCAAACATGCCTTTAATAAGCTGAAGATCAATAACATAGTGCTGGTTTTGGTTCAAACTCCTTTATATGGATTCTCAGAAGAGTGTGGCTAAGTAGTCGAAAAGAGTTCAAGAATTAAATCCAACTGCCAAATCGAGTTGACTCTATTTCTTTTAGTAGTTACACTACACAAGAGTTTTCCCTTGATTTTTTCTGGATAATGATGTGTATCAATCTAACAAAACTAACTAAACAACTTTTGTATTACTTGGCTGCTATGTTTTAGGAACAAATAGAAGTCATAGATTTTTGGAGCTTTCATTCCACCTTATTGTATAGTATGTTTCTAAATATTAAATTTGATCAAAATTACATCAAAGCAAAAAAATACAAAACTGATAGAACCTGATACAAATTTGACGATTCAAAACAAAACTCTACCACTAAGGTAATACCCTACGGTAAAATTCTAATTTTTAATTAGTGTAACATCAAAAGTTCTGACAATGAAAACTATTATGATGCAAAGAGGAAACCTTTAAAATACATGCATAAAAATCAAGTTACTAGGTTGGTAATGTTAACTTTGGAAGTCACTCTGTGGGTAATTTAGGTTAAGGGTCTTCTATATTAGGCATATTAAGCCATAGTGTTTGGACCCTGACTTCTAAAATAGTTTGTAACCAATGGCATTTATTTAGGGCAAATTTCTTTTATGCACAAGCTCTTTTGGGATATTTATGATTGAATAATTTTTAGGATAAATTCAATAAATTTTACTTTTACCTTCCAACTTTGGTTATAGCTTTGTCATCTTGCCCTTTGAATTATGAAAACTAGTATGCATGCTCCTCGAGCTTCAAAATGTTAGCAAACATATCTCTCGAATTTTAAAACATTAGCAAAAATGTCCCTTTTGTTATATTTTGTTCTTAAAATGTTATTTTTGCCTCAAACTTTGTAACTATGTCATCTTACCCTCTTAAACTTTAAAAACTGGGATGTTCAACCCTTTTTTTCCTTTCTTTTCTAGTCAATAATTCTTCACACAAGTCAAGACTCAAATTGCTCACTTAAGAGTTGTAGATTGAACCAAGACTAAACATTATTTGCTAAGTAGTTGGGGAAGAAGATAACGAGAAATGAGGAGGAGGAGGAGGAGGAGAAGAAGGAAGAGGAGGCAAGCTAGGACTTAAACTCGAAGTCTACACTACAAAAAAAACTACATTTAACGACATATTATTTACGATACGTAGTTTTTAAATGTCGTTGAAAAGTATATACAACGACATCTCTAACAAAGATGTCGTTAATAATATTTGAAACAATAATTAATGACATTTATATAGATGCCATATTAAAGGTCTCATTTTAATGACAATAGTTTAATGTCATTTAATTATTTAACGACAAGTGGAAGATGTCGTCAAAGTTTTGGAGATTCCACGACATCTCTTATAGACGACATCTTGACCAATGTCGTCTTTAAGGGATATCGTAGAATCTTCAAGGCTTTGAGGACATCTCCTACTTGTCGTTAAATAATTTAATGACACTAAACTATTATCGTTAAAAGGAGACCTTTTATACGACATTTATATAGATGTCGTTAATTATTGTTTTAAATGTCGTTAATGACATCTTTGTTGGAGATTTCGTTGTATGTACGTTTCAACGATATTCAAAAACTATATGTCGTAAATAATATGTCGTTAAATGTAGTTTTTTTTTGTAGTGCTGAGTTCTAAAATCACAACCATTAAGGAGGCCAAGTTTGGAATTGAGCACATTTCATAGATTTCAAGTGAATTGAAGAAGAGAGAATTGAGCTTGCAAAAGGTAAGTCATAATGGAATGAGAATGTAGTGAAAGATTTCCACCCGCCTCCTCCTTATTCTTTATTGGCTTCCTGCACGACCACTCGAAAAATCTTGTTCAACTTTGATCTTACATGTTGTTCACCTTCATGTGTTCTACAATCTTACTCCATCTTCATGAAGGAGTACCCTTTCGTATTGGCTCAATTTACGACTCTTGGGGTGAACAATTTAGGTTTTGACTTGTGTGAAAAATTGTTAATTAAAAAAAGTAGACAAGTTCAGGGGTAAACATACTAAAATTTGAAGTTTAGAGGGGTAAGATGACTAGTTATCAAAATTCAGGGGCAAAAATAAAATTTTATGGATGGGAATGTAATAAAAATGGGCATTTTGCTAGCCTTTAAAGTTCAAGGGTATTTTTGTTAATGTTATAAAGTTTAAAGAGTCTACATACTAGTTTTTAGAGTTCGGAGGGCAAGATATAAAATCACCAAAGTTTGGAAAGCAACAATAAAATTTATCTTAATTTTAACAGAAGATTTTTTTAACTTACTTTTTTATAAATGCTACGTATGTTTAAGTGAGACGTAAATTAAACAATTTTAAATAATAGTGTGGCATGACTTTTTTTAATATGGCATAAAAAAACACATTTATTAGGATGTCATGACATGTCGAGACTGTTTGGTATTGTTTTCAAAATAGGTGAAGGTGTTTTTGTTTTGAAAAATGAAATTTTTTTGAAAATTATGCTGAAAGTGTTTTTAAAATTTTTACCTCAAAAAACATGCGAAAATATTTTCAAAAATTCTAAGAACGAAACCAAGCGGGCCGTAATTTTCTCTTCATGATTTTGTTTCTCCTTTTTGCTGGAATCAATTCTCTTAGCAATCAATCTACGACATACTACATAGTATACCTATATATACACGCAAGATAATGTATAGGTCAAGGTTGTAGTAACTACATATCATATATAGCTACCAAAATGGAATAAAACATCAATCTAAGAGAGATTTTGAGAAAAAAATTAAAAAAAAAATCCAAATTTGTTGCGCAACACCTTTGATTTGTTATCTTCCTTAACTAAAATGTTATGCATGTGAGCAGGTGTAGCCTCTTTTTTTTTTTTTTTTTTTTTCAATAGAGGTATAATATGATGCACACAAGAAATAAAATGAGCTTGTTAGAATTCTCTATTATTAACTGTGGGACCATATAAACATTTTTGGTTATGTGAGATTTTTCAAGAGAAAAAGAGCAAAATAGTACATTTAAGTTAAAACTAAGTAAATAATGTTATATAGTTTCAAATGTGTAGTTTATAGCTTATTATGAGAAATTAAGTAATATTTCATAAGAAATTGAGAATAAAAACCTCAAAATACCCTCACCTGTTTATACTTTATATCTCTTACCCTCTTCCGGTGTCGATGGTTGAGAAATACAATATTTACAGGGAAATATCATATTTATCGTGTAATATAAAAGTCCACTGGCTCCTTCATCAGGCCGTTGATGGCTAAGAAATACAATATTTACTAGAAAATACTGTATTTATCGTGTAAATACAAAAATTCAACGGTAACTTCGCGCGGACCACCGACGGTCGGAAAATATAATATTACTCTAAAAATATTGTATTACTGTGTAAATACAAAAATTCATCGGCAGCTTCACCGGACTACTGATGGCCTACAAATATAATATTTACCAAGGAACACTGTATTTATTGTGTAAATACAAAAATTCACTAGCGAATTCATCGAACTGCTGTGGCTGAGAAATACTATATTCATTGGAAATACAATATTTATTGGAAAATACTATACTTACTATATAAATACAAAAATTCACCCTTTTTTACTTAGACGTCAGCGATTTAACAAACTACACCAACTCTTTGACGAACGCGACGATTCTGAGATTGCGAAAGCGATGGCTTTGCGCCTATCCATCATTGACGGTTTGATGAATGCAATGGCTTTGTGAGTTCATCTGTTGCCGTCGAACGTGATGGCTTTGCCTTAGCATCTAGGATGTGAAGCTCGATTAGACATCGCCATCGTTCGATGAGTTTGTCTAACCTAGTTCGATGATGGTGACCATCATTCTGATCATCACCCGACGCCAGCCATCCGTTGTCATCTATCATCCATGTCTGCCACCATTATAAATCAGACGGTTTCCCTTGACGGCATCGACAGTTAAATTGGACGGGAAACCAGATTTGAGAGAGGGAGTGGAAAGAGAGAAACCAAGGAACTGAGGAAAGAAAAAGGGAAAATGAGAGAAATGAGGGGAAAATGAAACCGAGGAATTGAGGGATGCTCGACACGCAGCTTTGATCGCTGCTCCGATCGCGACATTGTCTTGGTCGATGAGCTCTGAAATGGCGGCACTAGTGAGCAAGTCTAACGGAGAAATTTAGAGGGGGGAGAGAGGGGGAAGAGAGAGAAAAAAAAAAGAGGATAGAGAGGCACAGGGAAACAAAGAAAGAAAAAAATATGGAGAAAAGATTTGATTTGGTTTGAGAGATACTTTTTGGGTTTTTGCATTAATAAAATAGCGAATCTATTATTTTTTTTACCTTTTCAAACTACTTGACATCATTTACTTATCAATTAATAAAATCTGCTATTTAGTATAATTTCTCTTTTTTAATTCATAATCATTAACATAGTAAATTTTTTGAACTAGATTGAATAAAAAAATTTTAAAATGTCTGTGGAGACATGTACTCCAACCAAGATAAATGTGGCTCCGTCGCTATATATGTTTTATATATAGATATGTGCGATTGTATGCGTGTGTGATGTATCTAGTGGTGTAACATATTTTGGAGTTAAATATATGTGACAACTTAAGCTTTTTAGAAATTTGGAATGTATAATAGAACAAAAGTAAGGTTCTGAAATAACGTTAACAAATGGATCTAATCACTGCCAAAGCTTAGTTTTAAAGTCTCAAACCGTCAAGCATAAGTCAGTGAGAAACATACACACAATGTTCAACATAGGAGGAAACAGACTTCAAAGAGCCGACCCACATTACATACATGAGCTCAAGCTGCTCTCCAAATAATGTCCCATATGAACATGGAATTTAGGATAACATGAACTAAAGATCCAGCTTCATTCTTGCAAAACATGAGCTGCCTGAAAGAAAATTGATCAGATTTAATTTTGGAGCCAAAAAAAAAAAATCGAAATCAAAAGAAAAAAAATATTCATATTAATTA